>NW_004624759.1:19734923-19745253 GCF_000247695.1 Heterocephalus glaber
CACATATATGGTCCACTGAGTTTTGAAAGATTATTTAACATTAGCATTTTATAGAATATAAACTCAATTCAAGAGCCGAGGAAGCGATAGTGTTTTCAGCAAAGGGCACTAGAACACCTGGCATCCGTATATAAAAAATTAACCTCAACCCTTTATTTGACCTTGGACTTTCTTATCTCCAAAACTGTAAGAAATCATTTCCTTTGCTTTATAAATTACCCAGTCTTGTGTACTCTGTTATAACAGACTAAGACAACCATCTGACGCTTGCTCAAGGTGGTGGCAAGTCACTCTTTCATGTATTAAAGAAGAAAAGGATAAGAGAATTTTTCTCCTACTGATGGGAGAATTTAGAGTGCAAAGGCTTTGATGCCAGTGCTAACATCACTGACTAACAGAAGCCTGGTGGAAGTTCAACCCGCAGGTTCTGAGTACTCACAGCGTGAAGGTGGAAAGTAGTTGGGTAACGGAGGCAGCCACAGCACAAGAAAGGAATGAATTTTTAATTGATGTATTCATGGAAAATTAATCAGTAGATTCGTGAGCTGGGAAAAAAATATTTAAATAGAACACATTTTAAAAGATTTTTAGGTGCCCTTTAAAAGAGAAAAACTGACCTCAAAAAAACATTAAAATATGAAGACACCTCTTTTCAAGAAATAAAACTATAAATGCTAGGAAAAGGAGAATAAAATCATCAGATTTCATTCCTTTGGCTCTTCACTCACCCTCTTCAGTTTTTCTATGTCTTTAGAGGAAAAGTCTCTGTGTGTGGAGAGTAGAGACCTGAGAGTCTTGGAACTTCAGGTTTGCATGAATTGTTTGAATCAGATTGGATGAATCAGGCCTCACAGTCCTATTTAGTGTGGACATGCTGCGAGCCTATTCCCACCTTCCTGATCTATATTCTGGGTTTACAGTGGATGTGCCACATGCAGTCCCTAAGGGCTACCAAGCTCTGTACCGTTAAGGAAAAATAGTTGAGTACTCTCTCAGAGATGTCTCATCAACCAAGAAATGGTCAATCAGATGTGTTAGCAACTGCACCTTAGCCCCCTTGAAATGCCCTACACTCCACCCCAAAAAACTCAGATTTTACATGGGAAGTCAATGTCCTAATACAAATATGGACCATTCGTAAGTGTGGCCCCCAAACTTGGTGAGAGGTATATAGTTCACATCTAAGGTATTGCCCTGGCCCCACATATATAGCATTCCACTTACAGAAGGATAATTAAATTAAAACCTTTGACATTCTAAGGAACCTGAGCCTAAACCATGTCAAAATATTACTTGTTCTCTTCCAAAAAAAAATTCAAGCAATATATCATTGTCTCTAGATAACTTTTTTTCTTCGTGTCCAGCATGTTTGCCGATGTTGTGAATGTGGTTACTAGACTTTATTTTAGATTTTTCTTTCCAGCCAGAACACACTGCAATTTCTCAATACATATTCATAGAATGGGAGGATAAATGAATATTCTCTCCTAGGGCCTCAAAGTTTAAAAGAATGATAGTGAATGGTGCTAATGCTTTTTTTTTTTTTTTTTTTTTTTTTTGCTTTTTGTGGTAATGGGAACTGAACACAGGGCCTTACATCTCAGCCCTTTTTTATTTTTTATTTTTTATTTTCAGACAGGATCTCACTAAGATAAGCTGCCTAGGCTGGGCTCCAACTTTCTGATCCTCCTGCCTCAACCTCCTAGAATGCTGGGATTACAGGCATGTGCCACCACCCCTGGTGATATTGCTATTTGCTGTAATGAACACATCTGAAGTGAAGGGACTAGATAGCTCATGAAATAAAATAATGTCTCTTCCAAAGAAGATTTATGATGTTTAAACAAGTCAAAGTTTAATACAGTGGGCTGTGATTCAAAAGGAAAGGGAAGGGGAAAGATAGGCTGGTGTTGTACCCAAGGCAGAGCCACCAGGCAGGGCATTTATTGAGCTCATTCTTGGAATGTGAGGTTGGCTTTGAATTTGAAACTCAACTGGGGATTCAATGAGACATCCTGAAAGAAAGAAAGCAGTCACCGACTTGAGGAAGGTTTGATGAGAAGCAGCCCATCTGGGCATCTGCAATTCTTCCATGAGATCTCATCACGGTGTCTTGGAAGTGGGCTAAGGGTCACTGAGACGGAGAACTGTCAGTACTCAGAATGCATTCTAAATTGAGAAGTATCTCTTCCTGTCAAGGCCAAAGGACAGAACTAATAAAGTACTCACTGATCTGGTAATTTTGAGAGAAGGAATTGAGAGAGCAATCCACAGAGGATATTTGAAGAAGGAGTGTGGTAGATAGCAGGGATAGTAGGTACAAAAAATCTTGAGGTAGGGACAGGTCTGAAATGTTCCATGAGCATCAGGGAGACCCAAATGGCTGGAATAACACAATTTGAGGGGTAAGAAAACAGGAGGAGGTGATTTCAGAGATCCTGGGGGATAGAACCTGGGGAGCGTTCTAGCTCATTGTAATAACTTTGACTTTAAGGAAGATGGGAAGCCATTGGAAGACTTTTTTATTTTGTTTTTATTTTTCCTGGGGCTTTTTTGCTTTTTTAAATTTATTTTTAAGTTGATATATGAAAATATATGTATTTATTGTGTACACATGTTGAAGTATATATGCATTGTGGGATGACTATCTCTAGCAAATTAACATATGCAATAACTCATACATTTATCATTTTTGTGGAGAACTGTACATTTATTTTTACTACCTTTCAAGTATGTATTAATTAACTATAGTTATTATATTATACAATACATTTCTTGGATGTATTCCTCTTCTATAACCAAAACCTTATATCCTTTGGTCAACATCTCCCCAATCACCTTAGCCCCTGTTCTACTCCCTACTTCTAAGAGATCAGTGTTTTTAGATTTCACATATACTTACTTCACTTAACATAATGACCTCCAGATTCATCAATGTTGTCATAAATGACAGGATTTCCTTTATATGGCTGAACAGTATTCCATTGTGTATACATATTACATTTTCTCTATCAGTTCATCCATGGATGGACACTTAGGTTGATTCTATATCTCAGCTATTGCAAATAATACTGCAATAAACAAAGGAATGCAGATGTCTCTTTGCCATACTGATTTTATTTCCTTTGGATATGTAGCCAGTAGTGAGACTTTTGCATCAAATAGTAGCTTTTTATTTTTCATATTTTGAAGAACCTCCATACTGTCTTCCATATTTCTATATTAATTTATATTTCTCCACCAACAGTTTGCAGGGGCTCCCTTCTCCCACATTTCGGATTACCCATGTTACATTTTGTCTTTTAATAATAGCCAGTCCAACAGATGTGAGGCAATATTTCACTGTGGTTCTAATTTGCATTTTCCTGTGATGTTGATCATTTTTTCATATACTTGTTACTTATTTGTAAGTCTGATTTTGAGAAGTGTATATTCAGACACTTTGCCCATTTTTGAGTTATTCATTTCTTTGTTATTGAGTTGTTATTTTTTTTTGCTGCTGTTTGTTCTTTATGTATTTTGGATGTCAATCCCTTATCAGACGTACAGTTTGCAAATATGTTGCCCATTCTTTACATCGTTTCTTCATTCTGTTGCTATTCTGCTTGCAAACTGAAACTTTTAAATTTGTTGTCATCCCATTTGTATACTTTTGCTTTTGTTCATTGGCAGATGTTAAATAGAGATGTGAAGTGACCTAATTTATGTTTTAAAAGAATCATATTTGCTGCTGTCTCAGAAACACATAGACTGCACCGGGCAAGGAGAGATTCAGAGATATGAGCTAAGAGATTAATGCAGGCATCCAGGCAAATTATGATCAATTACACTAAGTTGTTGGTAATGAGGAAAATAAGAGAAAGTTGCTTTTTTAAAAAATAAAATCTCCTTTAAAGTCAACAGGATTTGCCAGTGAGTTGGGCATGGAGCATGAATGCCAAGTCTTTTTAATCTGGGAAATGAGAGAGATGAAGTCAACATTTTTATTTTATTTTACTCATCAGTAACATACAAGTGAACATAATTATAAACTACATTGCTAGTTGTAGTCAAGATAAGCACCTGGAAGATTTAAGTATAGTAAAAATAAGTGTCACTAAATAAGAGACATAAATTTGTATTATTCTTCTATAAAAGTAATGTGTTGGGCCGGGGACTTAGCTCAGTGGTTCCACCGCCTGCCTCGCAAGCAGAAGGACCCAAGTTCTATCCCCAGTACCAAAAAATAAATAAATAAAAATAAAAGTAATGTATTAATGTGTATGAGTGTGCATTTCTCAATATGATAATCTTTACAACTGTTCACAAAATCATTAATTCTTTGGTTTGCATTTCCTTTTGCTAACGTTTTAGCATATTTGCAAGACATTGTGCCATTATTCAAAACGTCAGCACCTAATAATTCCTGTGGTATATTGGGTTGAGCCCTTGGTCCTGGTTTCAAGTCCTGAAACAGCCCTTCTTAGCTTTGGGATTTCCACCTCACCTCCCACATCTTAGAAATGATTTCCAAATCCCAGATGTCCTTAACTACCAATAGCCTCCATTTGAGCAGAAGCTTAGTTAAATATTTGGTCTTAATTGTATTCTAACCCACATCCTGGTTCTTGTTCTTCCTTGCTATAAATAGTTGATATTTTTAACAGTGGTTTATATGAGCAAAAGGCAAGTCCAGCTAGCTCAATTAGTCATATTCTGAAATTAATAAGGTGATTCTGTTGCATGTGTGCACAAATTAGCTGCACTCTGTTTCCTGGCCACACGCTCACCTCAGGTTCACAAGTGAGTGGAACTTATTATAGCATGAATCAAGCAAGAGAAGGCAACCCCATTGCTGCTGCTGAGAAAATGGCAAAAGTCCAAGCTTCTTTGCAGGTTGTCAGTAGTATTTTCTTCATATATAAAGGCTATGACATCAGATCATTTATGATGATGGCAAAACGTAAACAAATAGGAAGGATAAGGTGAGACCAAATAACTATAAGTTATAGGCACTGAATTGCGAGATTTTTCTTGTAGACCTAAGAGTTTCTCTACCTTACATTATTTGAGCCTCCAATATAGTATCTTAGAGTCTTTGCTTCCTCGGATGTTAAAGTTTGATGCCTTTACTTCTAACAAGGTCTTTTAGCCTCAGAGTTTTGTAATTCTCTAAGTCTTCTATGAGAATTGTTCTTTCTACTTAATATGGGAAATATATTCACATATATTTTATTTCATCTTAATCTTTGGAATCTGGTCTGAAATTATTTAAAGATGTCAACATACTCTATGGGATCTGAGGAAAAATTATTATCAAAATCAATTAAAGAAATCATTCATTCTGTATGATTGATTTTGAAATCTATCAAGTAGGCTCTGTGGAGGAAAGGAACCTTATTGTCCACAGTCTTTTGCTATAATTAAGCAAACAAGGTTGATACCTAAAACTTGGGTACTGCTTCAGACTTGGATCCAGAGAATGGCACTACAAGATCACTGACTTTCTGCAGCCTTGCAGAAATAATTGTGTGTGTGTGTGTGTGTGTGTGTGTGTGTGTGTGTATACAATGGTGGAAGGGAGCTGGCAGAGTAATGGGCAAGAAATAGGAGGAAAAAATATAATCACAAAAACAGCTACTCAAGCCAAGAATTTCATAGAATACAACACCAGCTCCGTGTGTAAATAACTGGCTTAAAAAAATCACTTCTTTGATTTGCTTGTTATAAAATAAGTTATTTCAGTATCACTGATAAAAGCCCAGGGGGAAATTATGCCTACTGACTAATTTTTTACATGACTCTTATGGGCAATAAGGGTTCCAAGATAAGAGTTTAAACCTCTGTCCCATAGATGTGGACAGGCAGACTTGAGACTGCTACATACTTTTGGGAGCGCAATCCCTTATCAACTGGTCTTAGGAACAACATGAAAAGGAAGACAAAAGGACATTCTAAAGATTTTACCTAAAATCCAAATTGTAGTTCTTTCAGGAAATTATCAATAAGCTAATTAAAGGCTAGATTTTCTAAGGGTTATTTAATTTGTGTAGCTTTGTGTTGGATGGATTGCTACTAATTATCTTTCCTATTAAAAAATAAAAAGAGCCACTCTTTAATTGTTTATTATATAAGTACTTTATATAAATGATTTCCCCTCTTCAATCTAACAAGATGGATATTGTCCCCACATTAAGGTGAAGGAAACTGAGACATAAAACCTTATTTGCTTAATGTCAAATGCCAAGACAGCAGAGGAGCTGCAATCTAATTTTAGATCTTGCAGTTCCAAGTCCCTCACCTTCTCATATACTCTAGTTGGCCTCTGTTAGCAAATAACCCATGCTTCAGCTGGTGGCCTCTGACCCACTCCTCTATATCCTGCTGATCTTGTTAGTATGAATGAGATAGAAATGATATAAAATCATCATGTTTACCATTGTCTTCAGAGTATGGTTGATTTCTTACACTGAACTGGTTTCTCCTTTATTGGAATGTTCATTCTGAGCTCTCTGCAAACTAACACTGTACGTGTTATATTTTCTCCAGGGGATAGGTCTCCCAACATATTATGAAGAATTAAAATTGGTGTACAAAGTTTAACTAATAAGCTGTGAGCTAGACTCTCCTCAGGAAGTACTGTAATTGTACTGTTGTCGATTCATGATGTCTGTTTGTCCCTAGGCTTATAGAACCTTAAAATTAAGCTAATTAATTACTCCTATTGTGTGCAGTATTGGCAATTTTCTTCTATGCTTTTCTATTCTTCACATCCTTGCTTCCAAATATATTGTGACAGGAACTGCTAAGCTATTATAATGGTTTTGTTAAGAAGTAATTTGGTGGGGGAAAAAAATTGCTAAAAACTCTTCTAATTTAAATGGATATCTGGCATGTACATCTAACATAGTAATGGTTTAGATGCCTGCTATTTCTGAAATATCAGTCAATCAGCTCATAGTATGAGGCTCCCAGTTTTAATCATTGTGTTTTATCATGTGTAAATATTTTTAATGTACCATATGTTTCCATAAGGTATAGAAGCGTGCAGTTATTTGCAAAATAATTCTTCTCTGCATGAAATAATAAAAATTGCTGAGCTTCTGTGCCTGGAAAATTCTGTTTACAAAAGCTTGCATAATGAATAGATACTGGGAGTGTGGTTTGTGGTTTAGACTGGCTCGCATAGATTAAGCCAGTATGACTTCCCCATGTAAGGCATCAACAACAAAAATCAAAAATAGTGGTTTTCATCTTACCTTGCTATGTATGACTTTGTAAAATTTTGAAAAACATCTTTTTATTCAAATGAGCTTAATCATGATGTAGTAGGCAACCAATTTCACCACTGTATTCCATTTACCACCTACTTTAAAATAAAACAGCCCAAACTTCATGGTGTGAAACAACAATCACTGTTATGCCCACAAATTCTGTGGGTCAGGAAATTTGACACAACACATTTGTGATGTCTTCTAAGTGTTGTGTAATATTGGAGGTCCCTGCTGTGAACACTTAAGAGGCTTGGTGACTGAAACATCTGGAAGCTTTTTCACTCTCATGTTTGGTGCCTGGCTCATTGACTCAGATTAGCTGGGACTCATGACAAAAGCAACAACATGTGGACTCTCTAAGGAGTGAGAAGTCTGGTGGCTGGATTCTAAGAGGGAGCAGGCAGAGAACAATAGGCCCAAGACAGTTGATGCTCAGAAAAAGCATCCTGGTCTTTTGTGATCTAATCTTGGCTTCATGCCTCACCACTTTCACCACCTGGGTAGAAAAGGAGGCTTGCTCTGCCTCTTGATAAGAGGGTAGCAAATTCACACTGAAGAATAGTGTATGTTGGATGGGAGAGATTGTTGGCTGTCTTCACCTTCTTTGGAATAAACCATCTGCCACACATGAACTTATAACAACACGTGTTTACTTTTTGTTCAAACAAAATATGCTATGGATCTAGGTGATACTCAAACATCTATCCACCTGTTGCCTTGGTGGTGAAACTTTCTAATTCCCTTCAATGTTGATTTTTGAACCTTATCAAATGATTTTTTTCACTTATAACTTCGGCTAGGTAGAAAAATCACACCTGCTTTTGGTTAATCCATGCAGAGAATTATGCTATAGAATATTGTGTTGAACATTTCTAAAGTATCTATGATTTGGAGCAAGGGCTTAAAGAAAACTGTTAGAAATGGAATTTATGTGAAGCACACTAGAAATATAATAGGGTCTTCAAGATTTGTTTAAACATGTAGATGGTAAAGCTATAAAACTGTTTCACTAAGCTTCTTTAGCAGAGATCCTACCTTTTGAAGCACAACTAACATGGCAAGAACACTTGTTAGAGATGCTTGAGAGGCCCAGTTGTCTGGTAATCTACCCCAGTATTGTATGTGAGAGCTGAATAGCGATAGGATCGTTGTCAAAAGTTTTAATTTTCTAATATTTCAGGGCTTCCTTAGGTCTGCCAAATTAGGTCAACCCGTTAGCTCTCAAATCTGAAGCACAATATTTGGCTCAATTAGAAGAAATAAACAGATATACCATCAAAACCACAAGTAAAAATGCTAATAAGCATCTGTGAGAACTTTACCTACCATGATAATGAAATCTTGGGGTTTTTTTTAAATCATTCTGATAACAACCAAGCTAGATATTGATTAAACTAAAGGAGAAATTTGCAAAACAACTCAGCATTTTGACTTCCAAGAAATTTAGTTGAATTGTGCTAAAGATTAGCGACTTCACTTCTTTTTGTGCTTTTGAATCCAAAGCACTATTTTGCTGCCTAAAGCTACATTTTTCAAGGCCAAATTCATGTATTCTTCCAAAACTTTTGAGGGCTAGCCCATCTTCAAAATGAAATTGTGTATGTGTGTGTGTGTGTGTGTGTGTGTGTGTGTATATATATATACATTTTGCATATATATACATTTTCCATATATATATACATTTTGCATATATATATATCTTGCATATTTAAAACTCTGCCTGTAGAGACAGTTTCAAGAGCCCTCAAACATACATGATACCTATAATTTGTCTGCTTAGGTACGAATAATGGCATTTTAAACTTAAAATTGGGAATTTCTTTGTTGACAATATCAAGTTCCTATAAAATTGTTAATGAAAAAAGATGTCTTTCATAAACAAGCTTTGAAAAAATGGTTTGTAAGATCTCTCTTCTGAAAGGAGGAAAGGAATTAGTATTTGGGGGGCATTTACTACACTACAGTATCTTATTTAATCCTCACAAAATTCCCATCAAGTGTATAGTTATTATTGTTTTCTTACTTCCTAAAAATGAGGCCAAGATCAAATAGCCAATCAATGGCTTGGACTCCACCCCAAATCTCCCTTGCATCAAAGTCATAAGTTGTACTTTGCACTAAACAGTTACTATCTACTCCAGAGGACATTAAGATTTTTTTTCCTTAAGAAAGACTAAGAACCAAATAATGAGCAAAACATCAGCAACAATAAACATTAGCAAAAATAAATCTCTAATTCTCAAAAGCTCCATACCCTGAAAATTCAACCCAAACTAAATGGATAAATTATCATTGGTATGTATGGGATAGTTGATCTGCATCAAATGATGGTAAATCAAAGTAGAGACTGAACCAATTTTCTAGATAATTGAGGTCAAAATTGCTGCTCCTAAGGAAAAAAGTTGGAAGTATTTAGGAGTATGAGTTGCAAAATTGTCCAAGTTAATGCTATATGAATTTAGCCATGTAACTTTAAAGTTCATTCCTTTAAAAAATGAATGGAAAAACTAAACCTATGATTAATGCTCTGTTATTACCTTATCATTATTGTAAATATACTACATTTACATATTGTTCTCATGAGCTTTCAAGAAAAATTTTCTCCCATTTCTACCATAATAAATTGACTGATATGTTCTGCTCTGTGGAAAGCTTGTTATCTAGTTGGTTTCTTCAGAAATGCCATACACATTTAACAAATTTTGGGCTTTGTCTTTCTTTTTTTGGCACCTATCATCACTTACCATTTATTCTTCTTCAGAGAAAGAGAATATGTTTCTCCAAGGATGAATCAAATTTTCTTTTCTGAAAGTCAGTAGTACTTGGATCTCATCCATTCTGGGTCTTTTAAATTGTGGTTGTTTTCCCACAATGTGGGAAAAAATCTTCACCTGCTGTTCCTCAGACAAACGTCTATTATCTTAAATCCATAAAGAACTTAAAAAGATCAGACCTCCCAAATTTAAAGACCCAATCAAAAAATGGGCATCTGAAATGAACAGACATTTCTCAGATAAAGAAGTAGAAATAGCAAATAAATACATGAAAAAATGTTCAACATCACTGGTCATTCGAGA
>NW_004624759.1:19748978-19763731 GCF_000247695.1 Heterocephalus glaber
TTAAGGATTTTTGCATCTATGTTCATTAGTGAGATTGGCCTATAGTTCTCTTTTTCAGTTGGGTCTTTCTCTGCTTTGGGCATCAAGGTGATGCTTGCTTCCAGGAATAAATTTAGGAGTATTGCTTCCCTTTCAATTTCATTGAAGAGTTTAAACAGTATTAGCAGTAGTTCCTCTCTAAATGTCTTGTAGAATTCAGCAGTGAAGCCATAGGGCCTGGGCTTTTCTTAGTTGATAAGTTTTTAATTACATTTTCAATTTCATTGATTGATTTTGGGCTGTTTAGAATTTTTAGGTCTTCTTCATTCAACTTTGCCAATTCACGGGTATCTAGGAATCTGTCCATTTCTTCTGTGTTTTCAGTCTTATTGGCGTATAGGGTCTCGAAGTAGGCATTGATAATCCTCTGGATTTCTGCTAGGTCCATTGTAATTTCATCCTTTTTATTCCTAATTGCATGGATTTGGGCCTTTGCTTTCCTTTTTCTGATAAGCTTGGCTAAGGGTTTGTCAATTTTGTTTATTCTTTCAAAGAACCAACTCTTTGCTTCATTGATTTTTTTGTATCATTCTCTTAGTCTCCATGGCATTGATTTCTGCTCTGATCTTTATAATTTCCTCCCTTGTATGAACTTTGAGATTGTCCTACTCTTCTTTTTCTAGAAGCTTGAGGTTCAACATCCGATTGTTTATTTGAGCTCACTCTGTTTTCATAATGTGAGTATTCACTGCTATGAATTTCCCTCATAAGACTGCTTTAATTGTGTTCCATAGATTCTGATATGTTGTACTGAGATTGTCATGTAATTGTAGGAAGCGTCTGATTTCTTCTTTAATTTCCTCTGTAACCCACTGGTTATTCAGAAGTGTGTTGTTCAATTTCCATGTATTTATGAAATTTTTGTGGTTTCTTTTGCTATTGATTTCCAATTTCATCACATTCTGGTCTGATAATATATGGGGGATAATTTCAATTCCTTTGCACTTACTTAAACATGTTCTATGACCAACCATGTGGTCTATTTTGGAGAATGACCCACCAACACATATATTTTCTGATTTTCAACATCTACTTAGACTGAAAATTGGTAGAACTTTCTCTCAGTTCATTTCAACATGGTCAGTAAATCTGCTTTCATAAACTGTAAGTTTATGATTCACAAAATAAGCATAACAGCACAGTCTTGTGAACCTGAGAAGGCACTGAAGTCACTGTGAGCAAAGTAGCTGGACATGGTGATGCAGCACTCTGGGATGCTAAGGCAAGAGGATCACGAATTCCAAACTTCTCTGGGCAGTTTAGTGACTTAGTGACACCATGCTTCAAAATATAATTTTGCTAGAGATGTTGCTCAATGTGAAGGCCCTGAGTTCAATCCCTAGTACTATGAAAAAAAGAAAAATGAAAGAAGGAAGAAAGGAAGGAAAAGTGAAGTAATGACATTACTCAGATTCTGTTGGAAGCAGGGATGCTAGCAGTCAATCTCACTGAAAGCTGAGGAAAGAGTAACTGGCCTCAGAAAAGGGAGTTTTCTGAGAGCAGGACCCATCACAAAAGTGACCTATCATTTTCCCAGTTGTGGCTGTCCCCCCACACTATTGCTATATTAAATCTTTGTTGTCCTTTCCAGCTGGGTTGATATAAGAAACTGAAACCGAAAACTATATGAAGAGCCAATACGGTAGGACAAAAGAATCTGAGTTAACATCTTGACAAATGGAACAGCATTTGAAAAGAGAAAATGGATCTTGCTTAACCATACTACTCTTTTCCCAGTGTCCGTTCCCACTTTGAACCCTCCAGAAAAAGTTTAGAGGAATAGGGATTTTGTGAGTGTGTTTGTGTGTGAGGGGTGGGGTCATTTTCTGTTCCCAAGCCATTTGTACATCTCCACTTGCCACTTCCTTTCCTTTTCTCTAACTCTTTTCCAAAAGAGCCAGAGAAATCAAAAAGTCTTAGGGAGACTTAATAAGAGCAGAAATTGTATTTTCTAAAAACCTACATGATCACCCTGGTTAATTACACAATTGCTCCGGCAGAAGCACTCATGTCAGAAAAGCGCTGGTGGTGTCTTTCTTCACTCTAAGCCTAGATATTCTGAGGCCTCCTTGCTAAGAGAAATCAAATGTCCACATCTCTAAATGATTGCCAGCCACATGGTACCCTACCATGTACCTGAGTTCACATTCTCAGGTGGAATTGTGATGGTGACACAAGGGAGACATTGAGATGTTTCCCAACTTTCAATTAGGGAACAAGGTTGCCATCTATGTACTGAACACAATCATGTTGAAGAAAGGGCTTTGTTAAAGTGTATCTCCTTTTAGGAATGCGAAACCCTTCATGCAAGAAAGTGATGTGATACATGATACAAAGAAAGTAACTATCGGGCCAGGGATTTAGCTTAGTGGTTTCTCAAGGACTCGAGTTCAATCCGCGGTACCAACAAAAAGAAAATAACTATCCTCAAAAATATACTACTGTTTGCATGCCTGTCTCCTACTACACTGTGAGCTCAAGGACAAACACTCCATTTAGTTTATCTACACATTTTTCCTCTTATATCCTTTACCCTGGTGGCTAATACTATCCCTTCTAAGTAGTCGTTACTACAATGGCCAAATAATTGGTCACTTTGAATGTCTATATAAGTGATTAGTTATTTGATGGAACCAGACCCTGGCAGTGACTGAGCTATATATCTTTGAATCATCCTAGATTCAAAAAGGTCATGGCAAAGGTGTACTAGGATTTATGGAGGCTTTCTTACAGCAAGTTTACCAAGAGCTTAAGGAAATTCTATGAAGAGTATTTCAAATAGTTGTGCTTACTGCAATTAGCAGGGACCTAACTCATTTAGGGGAAAATCTCTGCTCAGTAGCACTCAAATACCATCTACATTAGCTTTATTTTCAAAAACATTTCAATTTGAATCCATACCATCCTAGCTTCCACTGAGCATGTTGGTTTATTCATAACTCTTCTCCTACTTTAGGTTCCTCCTTCTGACTGCTATTATTATTACAAGATGTTTAGTCAACATGTTTGGTGTTTAAGACTAATTAGAATAGAGAAAGTGAGCAATTTTATAACCAGCCTCAGGGAAGCTACTCTTTCCTTCTCCATATTCAATGGTTTATTTCACTAAAGAATATTTCCCTCAACCACCCAAAGCCAAGTAGTTTCCAAAGTAGTTTAGAACTCACCTATGGCCTTTGACTCCTAGTGTTTGCCCTTAGAGTGGTAATCCAGGTGAGGAGCCCTTCAACTACCTCAGCAATGTGCTATCCACACCAGACATTTAGTATGACCAAATTTGCTTTGACATTGAAATGACTTTAAAACTGGAGACTATAAAACTAGATATTCACTAATGACTTTTCTCTTAAATTGATGGATCAGAAATGAATAAAGCTTAAACCACTAAGACAGAATGGAAAAAAGCTCAAATTCAGTATACCAGTTTGGCCCAGAAAGACCCAGGCTTTTATTGCATGGAGGTTTTAGGGCCATGATATGACTTTTGGCACATAGAAAGTCCATCTAAATATCAAGAATGCTATGGTAACAACTTAACTATTTATTTCCTATCTCAACTCCAGTTCTCTGAGTCACAGATTGATTGATTGATCAATAGAGATAAGAATAGAGGCTGTTTGTTATATGTTATAGAGTTTTATAAAGAACTTCTTAACTAGAAAAGAACAGATATTGTTCCGAAGTATCAAGCTTTTGTTTATTCTTTCATTCTGCCCATAAACATTTTTTGGGCCTGCTATGAGCCAGGCATTCAGTAAAGTTTCAGAGATGCAAAGGTGAATTACCTATAAAGTACTTGTAATGAGTAATTCAAGGACATTTTTCTAAGTTGCAGTAGTTCGACAATTGTGTTGTGTATGAAGCAGAGTGGAGCAATGAAGCAAGCAATGGACATGCTCAAGAAGAAATCAAAAATCTCTTTATCTGTATAGCACAAAAAGTATCTTAAAGGATGCATTTGGTTAGAATAGGCAACCTGCAAAGATTCATTCCATTGCAAAGTTCTAAGAGCTTTGTCAAGCAGACACTTACTCCCTTAACCAGAAAGAAAGGCAGACAGGCAATCGCTTGGTGCACAGTTGATATTAATTGGGTGCTGTCTGCTGCTTCCTGCTGTGAGTCTATCAGAGGAGCAGACCATAAAGAGAAACATTGCTCTTCTTGTCTCTGCTTTGGTCTTCTTTCATTAAATCACCCTCAGGACAACAAGGTGCTCTAGCATTCAGAGTCAGAAAAAAAACAGGTAGGTATTTCTGTGCAGGGAAAAAGTACTTGTGATCTGATACCAGCATTAAACATTTATGAAGTCAATTTTCAGAACCTGCTGGATCAAGCTGATGTGAGAACTAGCCTTCCACACAGCCCATCATCTTCATTCCTGGGTGATTTGACAGGACTGATATTTTATCATGAATACAAAGGGCATGAGCTCTAGTCTAATATATTCGTTACTTGCCTCTCCCTGCTGGTAAATAATACATCCATGGCAATTTTAAAGACACATTGTTCCCCTTGCTCTTTTTTATTCCTGGAACTCTGGTTGTGTTTTGTAGATGCTGCAAAAGTCAAAGGTGAAATTACTTCAAATGACTCCTATTCTCAATCACTGGTGCCCACACAATATATATTTCATATTGTCTGTTTTGACCTGTATTTTTAGCTGAGAGCCTTCTTCTTGTACTCCTACTGTAGAATTTTCTGACTCAAGGAAGTCATCCATTTGTTCACTAACAAATATATATATCAAGCACCCACTGTGTGTTCAGGCACTATTGAGAAACAAAGATGTATCTCACTCAGGGACTGTTTTTTTTTTAAAACTTTTCCAAAATGTGCCACATCATATTAAGACCAAAGAGAACATGAAGTGGATCTTCAATAGAAATGGATTCATAATGACTGAGGAGCTGAGAGAATGCAAATGCTTTCCAGAGCATATGAGTTCAATGATGAGAAAGAAGAAATTGATAAGCTGAGACAAGAACAAGATGAGGCCCTCGGACTTTGGAAGGAGCCCCATTTGAAGACTGGGCGTATTAAAAGCAGATACATAGGTCAGTTTTCTTAGAAACAAGTGAGTCCATAAAAACGTTTTACTCAGAATGGGGCTTAATTTATGTGGATTGCACTATCAAAATGCATCAGTCCTTTGTGATCAGGAATTCTTGCATTTATTTGTTTAATACATATTTATAACCTGTTACTGTAGATCAGTCAGTCTTTGTAAGCACTAGGAAATAAGGGCCATGCCCTCCTGGAGTTTATATTTGGGTGAGAGGACAATGAAAACAAATGAGAAAATGGACAAATATGTCAAACAATTAGAGGTGACACATGCTCTGAAGAAAACCAGCGGGAACCCTGTGTCTGTCAGGAGGTACTTTATACGCAGCCTCAGAGGACACCAGGGATACGGATGGGGCAGGGGAAGGACATCAGTCAGAAAAGCGAGTATTTACCTATTGTTTCCACAGGGTGGTTCAGCCTGAACAACAGCCATGTTCAGTGTTCTAAAGCAGGGTTGTCAAACTAGCCAGAAGATTAAATCAAACCTAGCATGTTTTTGTAAAGTTTTAAGACTGTTTTTTGTAAAGATAGTGTTCTTGAAACACAGCCATGCTTATCCTGGTACAGAGGCCATGACTCCTTTCGCACCATGAGGATATGTTTTATAGCTGCAACAGAGACTATGTGCTCCACAAAGATGAAAACATTTACTTTCTGGTGCTTTAAAGAAAATTTGCTGGCCTCTAATCTAAGATCCACGTGCATACTCATTTTACTGTATGTTTGTTTGTTTGTTTGTTTTCCTTAAAAGTTTGGGTCTTGTATGTTGCCTAGGCTGGTCATGAACTCCTGGGCTCAATACATCCTTCTGCCTTGGCTTTCCAAGCAGCTAGGACAAGCATGCACCACCACACCCAACTCTCTTCTCTTCTTTTGTTCTGTTTTTAGCCCTATAAGTTTATACCAACAGTTTCTAGAAACACTTATAATATACCTAGCGATGATGTGTGACTTGACATTGATTGAGTGGAACAATGTCCCAAGCACTTTTATAGTTCTTTCTGTTTCTTTTTTTTTTTTCTTAAATTCTTTTATTGGTACATTTTAGGTATACAATACATTTACATTTATCTTTGGGTGCTTGTACCTGTACATAATATATCTTGGTTCTCATTTTTTTCCTCATTACCTGTGCGCCCTTCACCCCCTCCACCCTTCCCTATTTACATACTTTGTTTCCATTTTTTTTTCTTTTCTCATAATTTTTCCTTTCCCTTCTTTCCTTTCCCCTTCCCCTCCCACCACCCCTACCCCTTTGGACCTTTTCCTATTTCAAAGTATCAATTATTAGTCATTGATCCTTTTAGTCCTTATTTACACTCTCAGTTTCTTACACTAGAGAAACTATTTGGTATTTCCCAAGCACTTTTAAACGCTTTACATGAATTGCACTTCACTTAACCCTTAGTCCTGTGTAGTGGATGGTATTATCATCCTATAGTTGAAGAAAATGAGAACATAGAAATGTTAAATAACTTACTTGGAATCATACAGCAAGTGGTGAAGTCAACTTAAAACCAAACAACTTGGTCATGGTGACACAGGCCTGTAATCCTAGCACTTGAGAGACTGAGGCAGAAGGATTGCCTTGAGTTCAAGGCCAGCCTGAACTTCACAGGGAAACTCTGTCTCAAAACACCAAAATAAAACCAAAAAAAGTACTACCTAAAACTATGAAATATTCTGCAATCCCACACTATGTATTTCCCATTGGTTAAAACTGCCTTTTTCAAAGTTGTACAAGCAAACAAACAACCCCAAGCCAAAGAACTTAGAGCTTCCTTTGGAGCCAGATGTTACTCTTATTCTTTGCTTAGCTCTCAGGACAGGAAGAAGGCTGCCACAGTTTGATATAGACTACCAAATTCACTTAAATGTTTACACACCCAATGGAAAGACCAACCATTTGAGAATTGCTGCTTTTCTTTTCTCAAAGCTAAGTGTGGGCTATGAATAAAGTAATTAATTACAACATTCCAGGTACACCTAATTACACAGGTAGGAATGATCTTTGCTCTCCTAGAATGGAGGGGTAGAGGTATTTTTACCATTTCATAGTGCTTTTATTATCTCACAGCTTCACATGGAATTTCCTAACTTTAAACCTTAGGATAATGTGTCTGTTAGAATTTTCTTATGCTATTTGAACAGCAAATTAATATATAATGCAGCAAGTGCTCTAATAAATGCTGCATGATAGAGTGGTCCAGAGGGATGACACTTCACTAGGAGTTGGGAGTGGCAGGCATTATCTGGCCAGCCCCCTACAGGATAAATTTAGTAGGTATAACTCACAAGATTTGAAGTGAGTGGCAGGGAAGAATTAGAAATCAAAGAGTCAAGGATGATGACTGGTTTCAACACTTGCAGTCTAGTTAACTATTAGCCTATTGTCAATATATATTGTTAGACACATAAAAATATATACTTACTGCACAATACTTAAACGGCTACACATTTTGCAGTTTTTTCTTGGATGCTATTATGTTTCACAATGGCAAGAGAATGAATCCAACCTCACTTTGCCAGTAATCAGCTATGAGTTTAGGGACAAATAACTGAGCCTTTCTCAGGCTCACTCTTTTAATCTTTATTAGGATTTTTTTAAAAATATATTTTTATGGTTCCTTCCACCTCTGGAATTCTCTTTTAAAATGCTGCCTATTTCACAGTACTTTTGTGGCCTCCACAGCTTCATGTAGAATTTCACAACTTTGAATATTAAGATGCTGTTTCTATCAGATTTATATTAAGCTATAACCAAACCTGGTTAACCAAGGACATAAACAAATTACTGGGTTTGTTTTGCTCAGGTATTAAAGAGTCCAGAGTTAAGCCATCCCTAGTCGATAAAGGAGCCAAGCAAGGACAGCAGGACTCAGGCTCCTTTAATCTTATTCTTAACCATCCTGAATCCCATGATAGCTTCTCTATCTCCGTCTTCAAATTTGTGCTCCAGACAAGAAAAGAGAGAGCAGAAGTTGCAAAAGTTAAGGTCAGCTGAATCTTCTTTCTTTGAATAAGCTTTCTCAGAAGTTCCTAGTATCATTTGCTTAAACATCACTGGTCAGAACTGTGTCACAGGACCATCTCTCAATGTACGAGAGGCTGGGAGATGCTCTTTCATTTAGTTGGGTACATTGGTGCACTAAATAAAATAAGGATTGTATTGGTAAGGAAGAAAAGGAGAAGGAACAATAGATAGGCATAACTAGCATCACTATTCAGATGTAACATTCACCTTATTTTAAAATAAGTCTGGTAACACTATTGACCAATCAGAACAGATGCTGGCCAGCAGGCTACAGCAATAGATACCAACTAGAGGGCATCATTGGTGATTTTCTGCTTTGCATTATAATCCTTATAAACACCTGATCCCTCCTCCCCCACATAGCAAGGCCTAAATCTATCAAGGACAAGATTCTATTTTACATATATTCTTTCCAGTCCTGAAAAAAGTGGTATATATAAAGTGTTCTCTTTTGTTAAGGAGAATGAATCATTGAATTATTCATATTATGATCTAGAGATAAAGGAACAAGGCAAAAAAGTGTCCATGTTATTACATATTCAACTTCCTCAGGAATGAATGACAGTTGTGAATGGTGGCTGCCTCATCCAAAATGCGATGGTACAATCGATTTTACACTTGATCTTAGCCAAAACGCTGAGAAGCGATAAGGTACAATTGATTTTAAACCTGGCAGATGGGTATGCACTCTCACAACTACACAAAAGGATTATTATAGACTTAAGAGAAGAGAAAATAAGGACTATTGTTTGAAGTGAAATGTTTCTTGAAATGTAAGTATACCCTAAGATATTTAGAGAATGGGTAATTGTCTATCAAGAAAAATACTTATATATGCCATATCCTGTATTCAGATTGTTTTTTGTAAGACCTATCTTTGAAGTATCATTCCTATCACATAAATGTAAATTATTCTGTGAAGTATAAGATTAGAATCTAATTGACACTTTGATTCATTGCCTAATATTTAACCTCTTGCTTTGTTTCTTTTTAGTATTTGAGATATATACTTACATCTGTGATCCATCAGAAAAACCTCTTTACTTTTGTGCTCCTATCTTACTAATTTTCTTTGTTAATATACTATAATGCATTGTCTTCTTCTACCATATAGCTTCACTTCCAGGGTGAATCTTTTTTTTTTCTCTTTTTCATAATTGTCAAGTGGAACCCATTTTATTACTAACACTTGTTGAAAATTATAAAGCTATTATTTTTATTCAAACCTCCTATAATTCAATCCCCTATGAAATTTTTTAAACTGCATGAAAAATATCTATACCAAAATCAGGAGAGCTATATTTTCTTTCCTTTTCCTTTTCTTTTTTAATTACATGTGTGTATATGTGTGTAGCCTTTGATCACTATCTCCTCCTTTAACCCGCTAAGAACTTTCTAGAAAATATATTTTATTTTCTCTGAATTTGGAAAACAATTTTTGACACTTCATAACATCTTTGAAGTCTTTTTCCTTAGTAGTAAATAAAATAATGGTATCAAAACAATAATAACTTCGTAGATGCATTGAACAATGTACTCTCTAACAGTGACAGTACACATTTAAGGATTTCTAATTGACCCAGGACACTGCTCTGAACTATGTAATTGTTTCCGACTGGGGCCCTATTATGGCCTAACCAAAATAAAGTTTAAGTCTTGGAAACTAGGACATAACATAGGATACATGTATACTCTTCCTTTGGATTCCCTATACAGGATGTTTTTCTCAACCACAGTTTTCGTTACCTCAGGGACTTGTACCTTTCACACGGCTAATGAAACCAAACTGTAGATCTACTTCAGAGCACGTCCTGTTTTCCATCCATACTCAATCTTCTCTCCAGTACTCCTCCCTCACAAAACAACAAACAAATCAATAAATAAGGAACTTTCTGACTGCCCATTACACAGTAAAAATTGTATGGTTTCGCCAGGATTTTTAATTGTGGTAATAGACTCATAAGATTGAATTATTATTTTAACCATTTTTAATTAATTTTATTGGTATGTTTTAGGTATACAGTATAATGACATTCATTATTGGGAATTTGTACCTTTACATAATATATCTCGGTTCTTCTTTTTTTCCCCATTTCCTTCCCCTCCCTTCAACCCTTCCACCCTTCCCTTTTTACAATAACTTTGTTTCCATTTTTTCCTTTTCTCATATTTATTCCTTTCCCTTCCTTCCTTTCCACTACCCCTCCCCCTCGTACCTTTCCTTCCTATTTCACATTATCTATTATATATTTTGATCCTTATTTACTTTCTCACACCAGAGAAACTATTTGGTATTTACACATGTGTGTCCTATTTGAACCCTTCTTCACTGTTGGTGGCAGTGTAGACTGGTGCAACCACTGTGGAAATCAGTATGGAGATACCTCCAAAACCTAGAATTAGAGATCCCATTTGACCCAGCTATTCTCCTGCTGGGCATCTTCCCCAAAGAATTAAAAGAATCATACCACAGTGATATATGTGCACCCATGTTCATAGCGGCACAGTTTGTAGTAGCTAAAACTTGAAAACAGCCCAATTGCCCATGAACTGGAGACTGGATAAACAAAATGTGTTTTTTTTTAATAAAATGGAGTGCTACTCATTTATAAAAACTGAGAAACTAGAGGCATTTGTAGCTAAATGGATGCACATTGAAGCCATATGCTTCTGTCTCTATCTGCCTCCATAATAAGAGCTCAAGAAAAAATTTTAGGTAGGCATGTTTTCTTCTCCTCCTCCCTCTCTCCATAAGGCAGTGCTCATAGTGGACCCTGAATCAGCAGTATCAACAACTGCAGGAATTTTGCAGAAATATAAAATGTCAGGTTCCACTGTAAAACTATGAATCAGAAATTATGGGGATGGAGTTTAGCGATATTTTCATGAACCTTCCAGATGATGCTGGTGTAGATGGATATTTGAGGACCACTGTAAAGAACAGAGTCTGGTGGACCATCCTGCTAACCTGGAAGTAGGTGAAGTTGGGAATTGGTGCAGTCAGTAGGCGAGGCAGGAATTTGATGGGAACTGAGCATTTCCAGCACTGAAAACTCCAAGTTCATCTGCAAGGGCCTCAGTGGCTGTGGTGGATGGGTCTACATCCTGATGCTCCCTTGCTTATATAGAATTCAGTCATCTAGGATAGTGATTCTCAACCTAGGGCAATATTACCACCAAGGGAATTTGGCAATGTCTAGATAGATAGATAAATAGAGATATATATGGTGAGTATTTGTGCCTGTGTGGCAGTTTGAGAAGGAGGGTGTGCAGTTTTCATTAAATTCTCAAAGGTTGCATCTGTGTTCATTCTATGTATCGTTTCTCTGCATCATTGTTTCTGCTCATTCATCACCTCAGATTGGTGATGCTTTCAATTCACTCTAGAACAATGGCCACTCTCCTGATTTTCTACTTGTTCATTTCTCAACTTCTACACTTACTGCCACTTTCTTTCTTTTGTCATATTTCCCAGGTCAAATCCCCAACATACAGAATCTCATTATTACTTCTCTCTCCTATTTGAGAAACTTTACATACCAGACAGCCTAATGGCCCCCCAGCCCTTCTGTGCCATAGCTGCCCCAGATCCAGCACAGGATGAGAAAGACCACCAGAGTCAAGTCACCCAGCACAAAACATGGCTGCCAAGCCATGCTCCCTCAGAGGGCACTGGTTGAGGCAAGCACCAAAAGCAGAAAGTCCAGGTTTATTTTCTGTCTGAAAAAGTCTCACCCACTCCGAAAAAGCAAAACAAGAATGAACTGGATGTAATACAAAACGCAGAATGGGCAAAGATAGGCAGACATTCAGAAACTTGAGATGAGGTACTGCAGAGTCTAGTAGCAAAAGCAATGCAATGGCAGGGAAAAAAGCCCAGGGCTCAAGCAGCAGATGCAATCAAGACAAAATAGATAGAAAAATAGGCAGAAGCAGGAAAGGACCAACAAAATGAAACTGATCACAAAGGTGAAACAGTTCTCTCGTGCAGACTTTGCTCTCTCTTTACACACAAAACTTAGGTCAAGAAGCTTGGAAAACAGGAGAGGAAGTGCTGTGTGTGCTGATAAGGCCCAGGGAAGGGGTGGCAAAAAGCAGCTCTGACAGGTTTGCTTTGTCCTTTGAGCCATTGGTTCTCCATATGCATTCCTTCTCTTTCTGATCCTCTCCCCTCCCTTTTTCATGCTTTCCCCTTAGCTGACCTCACTAGAACAGAAGACTGTATTTTTCTGACTGAATGGGAAAAGAATACTTGTTTCCTAATTCTTTTTATGTTTGTTTTGCTTTTTGTTTTTTATACTAGGGTTCAAACTCTGGACCTTGTGCTTGCGAGGCAGACGGCGGCACCACTGAGCTAAATCCCTGGCCCACTTGTTTCTTAATTCTTACTTTTAAAATCAATAGAACTCTCTAGGAAAAAAATAACACAAAATTCTAAGTCACATTAAATCATATTTTTATTTATATTGCCTTACAAGAATTGTTGTCCTTTGGGTTAGTAGATTCAAAGGTAAAAACAAAATGTTTTTCTTTAATTCAATATTAGGGATAATTCTGTTTACTGAGCTGTACCATATCAACTCTAGGAAATACCTTAGAGCAGTGGTTCCCAAACTTTTGCTGGACATTAAAATTCCAATGCGTAGTTGGTACCCTGTGCCATTAAATCAGAATACCTAGAGGATGGGAGGTAGACATTGGTACTTTTGAAGTTTCTCAGGTGGTTTCAACGTGCAACAGATTTTGGGAAGCACTGTCTTAGAAGTTGTTTTAATAAAGCCCCAATACTAGCTTGCTATCTTTTCACTTTACTTTTTGCCAACAAGTGAAATGTAACCCAAAAAACACTCTTTTTTCAGTTCATTGAATGAAATCCTAGTTCACCAAGATTGTACTTTAGTTTAGTGCCAGAAGGGGTCTGGTGGATAATTGCTTACTTCAGTCAAAATAGCAGTGAAGCCAGCATGTTGGCATCCAATAGCCAAAACCTTAAATAGCAGTTATTAGTTTAATCTTCAACTGTGTCACTTGGTGTTTTAATTTTTCCAGACATAACTTTGGATCCAGAGTGAGTAGAGAACAGTATAGTTTCTGTAGCCCCAGATCTTTGTGTTGAAATCCAAAAGAAGGTGTCCATCAAACCCCTAAAACAACATCTAATCAGCTTATCTGTAAATACTTCCAAAGCTCACCCAAGTTCAGCTCTAAGCTTTGAGGTTTCTTTTTCATCTTCATACATAAAGACTTAAGCTATTTATTATTTAATAAACATGGTTTAAAAGACCAGGTTATAACCAGTCAGTAAGCCTTGTTTCTGACTACTGTCTGCTTTGCTGGCATGTTCTCACAACCACTTGGTATAAAAAGTATGACCTTTTTTGCTCCCAGCAATTATCTTTTCTAGTAGGCTGCAGATTCATCGTTTGTTTCTTTACAGCCTTGAAGGAGAGAGCAGATTCTGCAAGGAAGGGATTGTATTAAAAGATGTCCAATCTGATAGGAAATCTTCAACACACAAGTTAATAATGGGTTTCAAAAGCACACCAGTTTAATAGAAAGAAAATTCAGTCAATTTGTTCTCTATTTCTAAAAGAAATGAGCTTAAAATGTAGTTAACTGAGAGTATAGGGAGACAGAGACAATAACTTCAGAATTACACAACATATTTGGCTACTAAGAAAGTCTGTAGCATTTCTAGTCTTAAAGAGACAGGTTGCTGGAGAGTGGGACACATGGGAATGGGTGGATTACAAAGCTGCCTTGGCTTCTAGCTTGACTATATATGTTACATAGATTTCCAAGGCCTGTGTTAGTCAAGATGCTCCAGAAATGTGAAACCAGAAAAATTAAATTAGATAGATAGATAGATAGATAGATAGATAGATAGATAGATAGATGAGAGAGAGACAGAGAGACAGAGGTGTGGGTCTCTGGGAATTGGCTCAGGCAATTCTCAAATTATGGAGGCCAAGAAGTCTCATGATCTGCCAACTGCAAGCTAGAGACACAGGAAAGCCAGTGGTATAATGCAGCCCAAGTCTGAATGCCTGAGAACCAGGGAATTGATGGTATAACTCGTACTCTGAGGCCAAAAGCCTAAGGACTGATGGGGGACTGGTGTAACTCCAAGAATATGAAGCCTGAAAAAAATGAGTTCTTATATCTAAGGGTAGAATAAGATAGATGTCCCACTTCAAGAAGAGAAAGAGATATCATCTTCAATCTCTCTTTTCAGTGTGCTATAGTTTTCAAAGATGAGGTCTTTGATTTCTATTGTTAGGTTGATTCCTAGGTATTTCGGTTTTTTGGATGCAATTGTGAAAGGAATTATTTGCCCTACTTCTCTCTCGGTGAGTCTATTGTTTGTGTAGAGAAAAGCTATTGATTTTTTGTGTGTTGACCTTGTATCCAGCTACTTTACTGAATTTGATTATTAAGTCTAAAACACTTGTGGTGGAGTTCTTAGGGTCTTCTATGTAGAGTATCATGTCATTTGCAAACAATGACAATTGACTTCCTCATTTCCTATCTTTATTCCTTTTATTTCTTTCTCTTGTCTAATTGCTGTGGCTAATGTTTCCAAAACTATATTGAACAAGAGTGGAGATAGTGG
>NW_004624759.1:19765132-19786758 GCF_000247695.1 Heterocephalus glaber
ACAATGTGGGAAAAAAATTTCACCTGCTGTTCCTCAGACAAAGGTCTACTATCTAGAATCTATAAAGAACTTTAAAAAAATCAGACCTCCCAAATGTAAAGACCCAATCCAAAAATGGGCATCTGAAATGAACAGCAATAACAAATGCTGGTGGGGCCATGGGGAAAGAAGAACCCTGCTCCACTGCTGGTGGGAGTGTAGACTGGTGCAAGCACTGTGGAAATCAGTACCTCAAAGAACTAGGACTGGAAGTCCCATTTGACCCAGCTATTCCCTTGCTGGGTATCTTCCCCAAAGTATTAAAAGAATCATACCACAGTGATATACGTGCACCCATGTTCATAGCAGCACAGTTTGTGATAGCTAAAACTTGGAAGCAGCCAAATTGCCCATTACCTGGAGACTGGATCAAGAAAATGTGGGGGTTTTTGATAAAATGGAGTACTACTCAGCCATAAAAAATGAGAAATTAGAGAGATTTATAGTTAAATAGATGCACATTGAGGCGATACTCTTAAGTGAAATGAATAGGACACACATGTGTAAATACCAAATAGTTTCTCTAATGTGAGAAACTGAAAGTGTAAATAAGGACTAAGAGGTTTAATAGATAATGTGAAATAGGAAGAAAAGGGGCAAAGGGGAAAGGGAAGTGGGAGGAGTAGGGGAAAGGAAAGAAGGGAATGGAACTAATATGAAAAAATGAATAAATGGAAACAAAGTCTTTGTAAATAGAGAGGGATGGTGGAGTTGAAGGGAGGGCAGGGGAATGGGGAAAAAAATCAGAACCAAGAGAGATTATGTCAAGATGCAAATTTTCAATGATGAATGTTATATTGTGTAGCTAAAATGTACCAATAAAATTAATTTAAAAAGAAAGAGAGAAAGATGAATTCAAAAGACAGCTAGGACAATTAAACAATTTTTTAAAAAAGAAGAGAAAGAGAATTCAGGCTTCCTCTCTGGCTTTTCTCTTTTCTGGCTTCAATGAGTTGGACAAAACTTACCCACGTTAGGGAGAGAAGACCTAATTTTTATTTCACCTACTGATACTAATGCCAATCTCTTCCAGAGACAGCCAGAAATAATATTTTATCAGCTACTAAGGCAACTTTTAGCCTAGTCAAGTTAACATACACACTTACTCTCACAGAGCCTCACTGTCCCCATCTGTTAGGTGAGAAGTTAAGCTAAACGATCTCCAAGATCTTCCATTATACTCTAATGTTCTATGGTATTTAAAAATAAGACATGAGATCTTCTTTAAGTACTAAATAAGTACTAATTATTAAGTACTAATAACTTCAAAATTTCTTTATCTGAGGTCCCTTCCACATGAACAACTTATGGAATAATTCACCAATTTGTTTCTTATTTTGAATTGCAAAATATAACCAGATCCACTTTAGATGCCAAGAAATTATTATTAATTTTGTTGGATATGAAAATAATGTCAAGGTTATGTAAGTATATGGTCCTAATTGTTAGAGATGCATACTGAAATAAGTATGAGGCAAATAGCATAATAGCTGGGATTTTATTTTTTAAATAGTAAAATAAAGTAATAAAGATCTCATAATCTCAAGATCTCAGATCTCATAAGATGCCAATGTTTTTGAATAGGGAATGTAAATTCTAGAAAAAGGAGTCAGGCTAGAGGAGGCAGATACTGATAGTCTAGAACCAAGGGTCTAGAAGATTTAAGGGTCAAATAAATCTTTTCCTGAAGATCTGGTACATAGAGATTGAACTTACTGTATTTATCTTTTCTTCCTTCATGTTATACGTATATGTTGGTAAGCTGAAATCATTTTTCCTGGAGAAAATGGAAGGCCTAAGAGATTTAAATGACTTTTCTGGGAATGTTGCTACTGACAACATCAAAGCCATTTGAGGTGAGGTACTATGACTACCTCCCTTCTACATCACCTTCCCCTCCTGGGGAAGTAAAAAAGTTTTGAATATCCTTTTGGCACCATTTGTCCTATTGGATTTTGTGTCTTCTCAGTATGTCTTTAATCATTGTTAACACTTCTTCTAGTGATTAGAAATGGCCTTTTAAAAAATTAACAAGATACCACAGCAATGAACTTAGAACATTGTCACTAGCTTCTTATAGTAAATTGGCAACTTTCCATTGTAGGGGCCAAAGGTGCTACACCAGAACGGAACATGTTCTGTCTCCACATTGAACAGGTTAATTAAATCCTATACATAGCACCCATTTTCACAGATTGAAATCGTGTCAATTGGTTCATATAAGAAGTCTGAGTTGGTTACAGAAAAGTTGTCCATAACCATATCATCCAACTCAGATACAAATCATTTGCAATAGTTTCTTAGGGCTGCTATAATAATATGCTACAACTAAGTGGCTTAAAACAACAGAAACTGATTTTCTCACTGTTCTGGAGGCCAGCAGACTGGAGTCCAGATTTCAACAGTGCTATGTTCCCTTTGAAACGCTAGGTAGAATACTTCCTTCCCTGTTCCTAGCAGCTGTTAGGAACAGCATTCTTTGGAATTCCTTGGCTTGCAGCTCCTATAGTACCACTCCAATCTCTGTCACACAAGGTGGTCTCCCTTTGTGTCTCTTCTCTATGTATTTTAAGGTCAACAGTCATACTGGATAAAGGGCCTGTCCTATTCCAGTATGATGTCATTTTAACTAACTACATCTTCTATAACATTACTTCCAAATAAGGTCATGCTGTGAGATACTAAAAGACTTCACTATCTCTTTCTGGAGGAAGCAATTCAATCCATAGGACCATCGAAACAAATGACATTGTGAGAAATTTTCCATTTGTGTCCTCTGCTTTGACTTCAGCTCCTGACTTTACAGAATTGTAGAGCTAAAAGTTCACTTTCTGAGTGAAAAGTGATTTCGGATAAGAAGGATTGAAGAACGGTCCAAGGTAAATGTCCAGTGCTAGCCCCTTCATAAACATGTGTCCCATCCTGGGTGACCTGGTCCACAAAACCCAAGGGAGCAAATTCTGCCAACACAGTGAAGGCACAGTAGACCCAAGTTTCCAATGAAAAAGTATTCGTGACTCACCCCTGAATCTTGCCCTTGCTGCTTTCACCTTCCCCCTCCTTATTCTCCCCCCTGTCTGGCTCATTCTCTCTGCTTTGCTGAAACCACAGCTGTTTTTAATCTAGCCATTTTGATCCTGTTGCAGGTGAGCTGTAAGCCAAATCAAGTCAAACCAAACAAATCCAGCTCTGTCACAAGCAAGCTATCCAAGTATTGTTTTCCTACAGTGGAGGAAAGATTATAAGGACACTGTAAGGACCCAAGGCAAATATTAATCTCTCCCTAAAGAGTCAGGTCACTAATGGGTAATCAGCAAAGAGACTGGTGTTCTTTTGAGCTGTGTAGACTGGTCATTGAAATTGTTAAGAGCCAGGAACAAACCTTAGCAGGCAAGCTGGGTAAATCTGGCAAGTTCTATGTCTTTACCTTCTGTTTTCTGAAGCACACATCCGAACATTGACATGCTCAGGAAAAATCACTGGGCTTTTAAAATTCTGATATGGTTTCCTTATGCCACAAATCATATTCACTCTCTCTAGATGATAGCAGGGAAAACATGTTTGCAGAATTCAGCTTAAGTGCCCACTCCCAATCCCTGCTTGATATTATATATGTCTTCCAGGATAGGTAAAAGGAAAGGGGAAGTCAAATTTTCTCTGTCATTAGCAGTAAATGGATTGTGAATGGAACAGGAAGAAAATGGGAGAAAGGAGAAATGGGTCCCAAAGGACCAAAAAGAAATATTAACATTGATTGCAATGATCAGTGCTTATCACTGCAGGTTGCAATAATTATTGATGTCTGAATAATACAGTAGGGGATGGCCAAATTCTTTTTAGATTTCAGGGCCTCTTCCTTCTTAGAAACCATTTGGGTCTCACCTCAAATGCGCCATAGTTGATCCCTTAACCATTGTGTAAATCCTGCCTAACTTTGTTAGAGACCTAGAATAGAGGAAGGGTTCTATCAGAGTTGCACAATTTCTTGGTGACTCATCTGGCAATTGACCTGTGGGAGTAGCTTTGCTGAACAGAAAAGACTCTCTCAATATTTAGAAACAAAATTGATAGTTGTAGAATCACACACCAGGAAATTTATACAGAAAATCAGTTTATTTCCTATAGTTATGGAGGCTGGTATGTTCAAGTTGAGGAGAAGCATCTGATGAGAGCTTGTTTGCTAGTGGGGACTCTCTGCAGAACAGAACAAGCTTTCAAATTTAGGGCTCTTTTCATCTTCTTATATATAACACAACTAATACAACCCTGAGGACCCCACTCTCTTGACCTTATCTGCTTCTAATTACTTCCCAATACTCCACCTCCAAACAGCACTAACATATGACTTGGGGATTTTCTCAACATGAATTTTGGAGGGGGAAAACACCTAGGCCAAAACAATTAACATATCAATCCAAAATATACAATTTGCCATTACCTTAGTTGCTTGTACAGTGAATTGAGCAAATCAAAAACACTAAGTAGAGCACATTTTTGTCTTGTCACCTGATTTACCATCACTAGTATCCATAGAGGAGAGAATGTGACATCATTTCTCCCCCAAGACACTTCACTTTCTACTTTTTTATTTATCAACAAACGGCTCTGCTTCCCATTGCAGGAGCCACAGAGATAGAAAGATCTCCTCTAAGTCAACTCAGCTCTGGTTTAGAACATTGGGTCCCCACCAGCAAGGTTTTGGAAGAAAAGAAAGACAATGCAAGAAAGAGGTCAGGGATGGAAGCAGTCGTGGAGGTTTGTCCCTAAGAGTAATACTTAGTAAATGGAGAGCCAGTTATCTCTGGAAATACAACTTCTCAGCATTCACATACTTGATGGATAGATTTTAAAAGTAAGGAGTGGAAGACAAGTTTAATTATCAAGCTTCAAAGTAGGAGTGGATAAAATATCTCCCTTCTATCACTGTTTATTCAAAAAGAGTGGCTGAATGTGAAAAAATACGCATAATCATTTTTGCAAGTAGGAGAAATAATAGACTGGTATTTTTAAACATCATTATTGTCATACAATATACATATTTTAAAGTTCACCTGTTTTAAGTATACAATTCAGTGGATTTTAGTATATTTATAAAGTTAGCCAATATCACTATAATATAATTTGAGAACATATTACATTCTTAAGAGGTAGATCTTAGAAGTTATTCTTCACTCCTCTTTCTCTCCCCATTCCCCTTTCTCTACACCCTCAAACTCCTGGCAATCAGTAATCTATTTTCTGTGGATATACCTTTTTGGACATTTCTCATAAAATGAATCATATTCTTGTTAGATCTTTTGTGTCTGGCTGCTTTCTCTTAGGATAATGTCTCTGAGGTTCAGCCATGTTGTAGCATGGATCAGTTCTTCACTCCTTCTTATTGCTGAGTAATATTCCATTGTTAAGGATATAAGGTATTTTGCTTATGCATTCATTAGTTGATGGACAACACACTAGTATTTTAATTACAGGGACAAATTCCCATGATTCTGTAATCTGTACTGTACACCTTTTTTAGCAGTACGTATGAGTTAATATAATAGTTTCAGATCTTCATATCTTAAACTTAAGAGTATTTAGTATTGACAGGAAAAAATCATTTCTGTTTGATTTGTGGGGATATTTGCAAGGTGACCTAATAATAATGATATAATAGGTCATGATATTTATATTTGTGTTTTTCAACTATCTTTGTAGAGTGGTCTGTATTTAAGATTCATTACCCTTCTAATAAAATAATTTCAAGATGTATGAAGTGTATTTAATGACATGCACATTGAATACAAAACTGCCTTTGCGCACTCTGATGGCAAGTTCACAGCTGAGTTGGAGGTGAATTTTTGCTAGGGATCCACAGGCCCCGTGGTCTGTGTGTCAGCTTTGCCTTCTCACTGCTTCTGGCTCAGTGTAAATGAAAAGGCATAGAAAAGGGGAGAGATAGGGAGCTAAGAGAACTCTACAGGTTAGAATTCACCATGGGACCCATATTCAGGAACTTCATTCTCAAGGTGACCAAACCTTTCATGCTTACCATTCCAAAGCTGAAGGCTTCAGAAGCCTAGCACAGCCACTTCTTATCTTTGGTGTATTAAGCAAGTGCTTAACCTTGTCTATATCTTGTTCTCATCAACATATGAAGACTATAGTGGTTCTTATTTCCTAGAGATGATTTGGAGATCCTCATAATTTCTGACACATAACAAATGTACTATCAATGCTAGTTGTTAATATCATTTACATGTATTTATTACTTGCCATTTCCTGGTTCCTGTGTATTGAGACTTACAACAATACAGAGGTAGATATATGTGTTTCTACTTTACAGAAGAGGCAACTGAGATTTAAGAAACTTATATGCCTTGCTCAAGATCACATGACTAGAGAGTGGCACAAGTTATATTTATAAGCTTTTTGGTCTGGTTCAAAATTCTATACCATGCTATCTCTGTGTAGTGATTCAGGCTTGCCAACATTCTAAATGCTAGGATATAGATGTAATAATATGCCCAAAGGAAAAAAAAATCTTCTTTTTTTTAATAAAAATGATTGATTAATACAATTGTGCCCCTTTGGAAAATGATGGCACTAAAGCCTATGAGGAGAAGCAGAAGTGAGAACCTGAAATGAAGCCATTTGAACAAATTTAGGGCTCAAAAAATTCAAAGCAAATTATATAGATGTTCTTATTGTCCCAGCTCTGGGGATCCAAACCTTCTGGTTTATTCAGACTAAGGCAAACTAGACATGGCCCTCAGGCTTAAAATGATTCATTGACTTGTTTTCATCAGCTGAGAAATTAGTCTGTTGTGTCCATGTTGATATTTCAGTTCTCATCTTAATGGTTTAAGATGTTCCCATTAACACTGCAACTAACCTACCAATGGCACTTTTAAATTAGTCTGAAAAAACAAAAGAGTAAACAGAAGCACAGTTTAGCATACTGCCAAGTTCAACTATCCCTTAAAAGGGAGCATCAGATAGTGCAACCGACAGCTAGACAGGAAAACCAAAGTCAGCACTGACATATGTTATTAATTTGCTACTCCATGAGGGCTATTAACTTGTGTTGCCCCAAAAGGGAAAATACAGTACAAGGGCCAGAGACAAATAACATTTAGATGGTTCCCAATGGGCCTGTGGTAGCAGGAAAATGAAAACATCTTTCTGTTAACATTTCCCTCTAAACAGTATGCTTGATTATTCACTGTAAAGTAAGACAATTTTTGGCTACTAATCCTAAATAATCCTAAACCTTGGATATTAATACCAGGAAATATTTACTCTTTTATATTTTTGGTAAAAAGATGTTTTAAATTTAGATTACTATGAACAAAACAATGTTTAATTAAAAAGAATGTTCTTTCCCCACGTATGGTATTAGCAGCTTCCTTAAAAAAACTTTTATAAATCCCCTCAATGGGGATTTAGAAATCAGGGCAAAAGCAACATTTTAAGAATGTTCTTAGTATTTTGATCAACTTGGAATTCTTTTTCAACGTTTTATTTTTTCTGGATCTGGAAAATGAATCCAGGGCCTCACATATGCTACACATGTGCTTTAGAGCTTCATCCCAGCCCCTGAGGATCATTTTTTAACACCAATTCCTTGAGCATTCTAGACAATATCTTTTCATCAATTAGGGTTTGTTATTTGTTGCTAGTTTCCAACCTGCTTTGAATTAGTAGTGTAACCCTACCTTGTAAATGACCTTTACTTTCTCTGGGCAGGTAGCTTTATACTGGTAGCCTCTGAGCTAAAATAAGCAGAAATCCATCTAGTTCAGGTCCACTACTGATGAATGACTCATCCTCATGGTCGCCCTGGTCAAGATGACTGTTGGCTAATTTCTCCAGAATCACATTCATGATGCAGTTATTCACTGGGCTGGAACAACCGCCTGCTTTTATGTGATCGTGGTTAAGTGTTCTCATACTTGTAAAATATAGCTCTAAAACTGTCACATTCCCTGCTGAGCAGTCAAGGAGACCCAGACTTTGGTTCTATCAGTAGTACCCTTTATTTACTTTGTACTCATTCCCAAAAGGATTTGAAGTAATCTGCTCCAGATATGGCTCTGCTAATAACCAGTACTCTGACCTTGGACAGGTAACAATGATAATAAAATTTTGAACCTTTCAATGTTTCCAAATTATAAAACACTTCCTCATATCTTCTCTGATTAGTTATTATGCTCAGAGAATACCAATTGACAGATATGCTTCTGATAAAACTAGAGGATGGAAAATGAGGACATTGGAGAAATGCAAATGTAACCCTTGTAATCTATTCACTTGTAGAACTTATTTTCAATGTAGTGGTCCAACTTTGGTTTCTTCTCTGGCTTCCAGAAAAATTCCCTGTTTGTCAAGAAGTGGGAAAAGGGTTAGATATGCCAAAAGCAGGAGGTCAAGATGGGTACTCTATCAAGGATCCACACCAAGAACTTCTTGGAAAAAAAAAAAATGAATTGAGGAATTTGGCCTGGATGTCAGTAGCTGGAAAAGGGCCTGGAATTTTCCCCAGCAGATTAATGCAGAAATATCTAACCTTGAACAGAGGTTAAAAGCTAAAGATTAAATTGTAAGCCTCAAGCATCCCAGGATACTAGCATTTCAGAGTTGAATGTCCCCTACTGCTCTTGCAGCCCCAATCTATGCCACTGGCCCCTATAGGATTTCACATGACTTCTGTGTAAGCATCCACACTGACAAAGAACATACATCCTATTTGAGTGGTCCATTTCATCCCTGGCCATAGTGATCATTAAAAAGTTGTTTTTCCTTAAAACATGACCATTTGTTCCAGTAATGGGCAATTGAACTGTCCAGTGAGGTACTCCAATTACCCCTTTACGGGAACCAAACCTGACTCCATGCAATTCCCCACTGAAGAGAGTACAGTGGTTTGAATGTGTCTCTGAAAGCTCCGATTCAATGGTGTTGAGAGGAAAGTGGAGCCCAATAAAAACTGGTTAGATCTTGAAGGCTCTACCCTCATGAACACATTAATACCACTTTCATGGAAGTGGTGAGTTCAGAAAAGCAATTTGAGCACCTTCCTCTCTCAGTCCCTCTAGATCCTGCCCTCTCCTCCCCTTTCCCACCCTCTCTCACACATGCTGTCTTGTCTCCCACTTTCCACCGTGAGGTGATGCAGTAGGTCCTCGACAGTTGCAGGCTATTCAGCCTTGGACTTCCCAGCCTCACGACTGGATGAAATAAATTACTTTCTTTATAAATTACCCAGTCTATGGAATTCTGTCACAGCAATATAAAATGGACTAAGATAGAGGGTCTCCCTTCTTGTGCCTTTGGATCCATTTTCTCTGTGATCACAGCAACCCTGAATGATTTCAGGGCAGCACACAGAGCCCCAGGAAAGTGACACATTTTCCTCCCCCTCTCAACCTCTCCTTGTCTTCTATATCATCCGTATCTCACCTTCTTTTTATGTGACCTGCACCCATCGCTTATAATTCTTCTAGAAAAAGACAAAGGAATTCAGTGAAGAACGCTAAAGAATTTGGTTCAAACCCTGAAAAGTTTCCACCTCTAAAGCCTCCTAAATATTATTTACCTGATGAGAGTGGGAAGGTGTAATTATAGACTATAAGTGAATATTCTTTATAAATTCCAATGTACTGTAAAACTATTGAATAGATTAACTTTCAGTTCTTGAAGACTTCAAGCATCATGGGTCTTAGCTCTTTGTTTCGCATTAGGAGACATTAGCAGAGAAAAGAAGTGACTTGTCCAAGGGCTCCAAGAACCAGCTAAGGACAGAGCTAAAAAGGAACTCAGTTTTTCCAACTCACAACCCCTACACCCTCCACTGCATTTCTGTTGATAAATGAAATAATACTAATCATCCATGCAAAGACCTTAGGATAGGACCCAACATGTGTTAGATGCTCAATAACTATTGACTGGATAAACACACAAGTGAACAAATTAAGGAGATGACTAGGACTCATTTTTCATGATTTTTTAGAGGTCTACTCAAAATGTCACGTATTATTTTAATCATTTTAAATTATCTCTCTGTTTAGGAGATTAGTTCTCAAAATGTATTCAGGGAGGTTTGATGAAATCATGAATTAAATTACTTAGAAGCAGTGTCTGGTAATAAGTGCTAACTAATTATTCTCTTTCTATTTTCTTGTCATTTTGTTAAAACAAGATTATGTTGTATGATCAGGACTCACTAATCTGAAAGTCATTTTTTAATCCCCTAGTGAAAGGTATTCTGGAATTGTCAGTTCCTATCCTGTGCCTTTAACTGAGCCACCCACATCCACTGCTTCCAATTGGCACCCAATAAGACACAAACAAAACCCTAGATTCTTTCACTTCCACTTCTGGCCTTGTGTTTATTCAGCTCCCAACCTTTGGCCACTGTTTCCCATCCCCAGTCAGCACTTGCCTGTTGGACCTAACAACTGAATTGATTTGATCATAGGGCTCTTGCTTCCACTCCCAGTATCAACCTCAATCAGGATTTTAAATCTCCCCTTGACCCCCACCCCCAGCCATTCTAGTAGCTCTACTCTTACCTAGAGCTCATTCTCTCTCTTTTTTTTTTTTTTTTTTTGTTCATTTTTTTTTCTTTTCATTAAGTTTATTGGTACAGTTTAGGTATACAATACAGTTACATTCATCATTGGGAGCTTGTACCTTTACACGGTGTATCTTGGTTCTTATTTTTTCCCCCTTCCCCTGCCCTCCCTTTACCCCCTCCACCCTTCCCTATTTACAAAGACTTTGTTTCCATTTTTTCATTTTCTCATATTAATTCCATTCCCCTTTTTCCTTTCCCTACCCCTTTCATTTCCCCTTCCCCTCTGCATGTTTTCTTCCTATTTCACATTATCAATTATATATTTTGATCCTTATTTACATTTTTAGTTTTCACACCAGAGAAACTATTCAGTATTTACACATGTGTGTCCTGTTTATTTCACTTAAGAGTATTGCCCCAAGGTGCATCCATTTAGCTATAAATGTCTCTAGTTTCTCATTCTTTATGGCTGAATAGTACTCCATTTTATAAAAAAAAAAACCCACATCTTCTTTATCCAGTTAGAGCTCTTGACTCAAGGTGATGTATTTGTCTTGGAACAATCAAATGCTCTTCATTTCACTTTCATTGTTGATTTTTTTTTAATGTTTGGGGCTAAGAAGATAGGACTTGGGCTCTTTATATTTCTGTGTTTCAGGAAAGGGAAAAATGGAATTTTACCAAGTGTTATTTTTTTCCCTTTTCTTTTTGTATTAACTGAACTGGCTTCAGATCCCCCCTCCCCTCTTTCCATCTGTTGCCTCTGGTCTCCCATTCTAATGGTGCTCAGATTCAGCCTGCCCACTGAGTGGTTCCCAATCTCTATCAGATGCACTTGTTCCTTTCCTTTCAAGAGCTTCACTTCAATGTGTACAAGTTCCCATATATGATTTAGATTAGTTGCCAGAACACTGCAGCTTCTTTCTGAATTTTAGAGTTTATCTGTCAATTTGTCAATATTGCAGACTAAACTTAGGTTAGTGTCAGAAAACAAGAAAGAACTTTGGTAAATCAATTAGAATTATACTGGCAGTTCTGGTGTGGACAAGAAATATTTATTGTCTTTTTTATCTCTTTGTCTTACAGTGAATTTCCATTTATATTATCTTCTCATCTGCTATTTGTATATCAATCTCCACTCTATTCCACCCAGAATATTGAGTTCCTTTAGAATATGGACTTGATCTACTTATATTTACAGCTCTGTCCCCAGAACTCAAAATAGTACTTGGCAAGTAACCTGCAACCAATCAGTGTTTGCTGAATCAATAGGTGAACAAATGGGAAGCCAGATGGAGTGTAATTGGACCATACCCTTTAGCATAAAAAAAATTCAGTTCAAGTTTTGGGTTATGTCACTTCCTAGTTGTGAGACTTCTCTGAGTTTTTTTTGCATCAAGAAAGTAGACATAATAATAATATATTTCTCATAGGCTTGAGGGAAGTTTTTAATAAGGTAATGCATGTAAGATTCTTAGCACAGTAGGCATAATTTTAGAACTTACTAAATATTGACTATTGTCTATTATTTTTCAATGGAAATATTTAAATATTGAAGCTTTTTAGAGGTAATTACTGAAGAAATTAGTTCAATTAATATTTCAGCCGTATTTTATTTAAAGAGTCAAGTTGACAAAAAAATGAATTGGTCACAGTCACCATGTTTATAGAACTATATGAGGCTTTTAAGAATGAGTGGGATGCAGGGATAAATATGACACAATCCTGTTCATTCTAATAACATGGAATCTAGAAGATTCAAGTGTGTAGCACTATTCTGAGTATACATAAATATGAGGTACTATTACCTTCCACATTATCTGACTTATGCTGCCTGCTCTGCAGAAAATTGTGGTATATACTACACTCAGCCTCTGCTTTGAACTCTTACAATAATGATACCCACTCCTACTACAACAGCTTATTCTACTGGGGGCTAATAATCACCATTGGAAAGATCATTCTTCACATTAGCACAAATCTACCACACTATAATTTTTACATATTGATCCAATTTCTGCCTTCTGGACCTACTTGGAATCAACCCATGTTTTTCCTTTCTAAATAAGGTCTGCTGGCCAAATCTAACCCACTGTTTATATTTGTAAATAAAGATTTACTGGAGCCCAACCAGGCCTATTTGTTTACATATTGTTTACAACTGTATTTTGTCCTACAATAAGAAAGTTGTTGCAGCAGAAAACTTATGCCCCACAAGGCTGAAAATATCTGCCATTCAGCTCTTGAAGAAAATACTATTGATTTCTGTCTACATGACAGAACCTAAAGTCAACCTATATGATTCCTCTCAAAATGTTAAGCAAGGGATGAGCACAAGGTTTCAAGTGGAGGCTAAAATAGGCAGAATTAAGCTAAGACTATTACCTCCTTCCTCTTGATGTCACACTTCCAGTAATGTACCCAGAGGTCAGATTGGTCTTTGAACTATAATACTGAGATATATGAAACACTTAATCTCTGAGATATTTATCCTAAGAACTTCAGTTAATAATATCTTTCCACCCTGCATTGTTGTACCCTAGGGTTGGAAAGTATATGTCAAACTTTTCATCTGTCTAGTTTGTTCAGAGCAATCAGAAACCATTCAGCATATATTCAAGGACTATCTCAGTCAGGTCAGACAGGAAAAGATAGTACTCTCTGGCAAGATTTTTAAGAGAATGTATGTCTTAGCTACTTTTCTTGTTGCTGAAACACAATACCTGACACCTACAAATTAAGGGAGAGGTTTATTTTGGCTCACAGTTTGTAGAGGCTTCAATCCATAGTCAGCTGGCTCCAAGACAAGGCAGTATGGCAGAGGGCCATGGAAAAGAAGAAATAGCCCATGGCATGGCAACAGGAAGCAGAGAAAGATCAAAAGAAAAGGTAGAGATATATACCCTTCCAGGCCACACCCCCACTGAACCACCTCCTCCAACCAGGTGTCACCTCCCAACATCACATTTAGCCATAAACTACGGTGGGTGGACCCCCACTTGAAGCTAAGGGCAAGGAAGCCATAGGAGTCAGACACACAGGTCACAGAGCAGGAAAAGAATAAGTGTAGGAGCCAGAGCAGAGAATGACCAGGGCTATACACAGAGATCCAGGCATCTAATATGTGCTGAGTAAATAATAGATGAATGGCTGACATGAGCCCAAGGCCTATCACTCAACAAATGTTTGTTGAATGGTAGAAAACATGACCCCCTTCATGCCCTTCTTCCAGAAAGCCCTCACTGCTTCTCAGTGTGGCAGACTCTCCAAAGCCAGTGCACCCTCAGCCTGTGTCCCATTCCCTCTGTCCCTTTCCCTAACCTCTGCTAAACCCTCAGGGTTTCCCATCAAAAGTGTAAAAAGAGACTTCATTTTATACAGACAGTAACAGAGAGGAAAAGGAGTTGTTCTGAACAGAGATAAGACATTATTAAACAGAGATCTGTAATGATTCCCAGACCCTAAAATGCATTCTGGAATATTTACAGTTTTTTTTAAGTGAAAACTTCAGTGTCACTGGACTCTATGGAGAAAAATTTGTGGCTTCTGGGAAGGCATCCCCCAGACATGTGTGTCACAGGCTCTGAATTCACCAGACACCTCATTATCCAATGCCCTGGTGGTGGATTTCTCTCACTCAAATGGCCCCATCACAGCCTAAGCTGTGATTGCAAAGCTTTGGTTTGGGCTCTCAGTTCACTATGCCAATAGCAGCACTGTTTAGAAAGTGGTGAACATGTGTAAGAGAGAGATTCTCAAAAGTCGGAACTGGCCATCACCAGCTTCCTGTCAGCCATGTCTTGCTCTGTCAGTTGAGTCAGTGTGGGGAATATTCAGCACTGATTTCCTTAAGGGATGATTCTTAAGATTCTGAATTTCCAAGAGCTGGAAATGATTTGAAAGAGGGAAAGAATCAAACTTGAGCTTCGGGGAAAAGTGGCCAAAGTCTCAGTTTATCTTTGGCTACGTCAAGATTTGTCAGTAAATTCCACTCACGATCCCCAGTGTCAATTTTCATAAAATCTAATCCCAGAAAGATTGACCGGAAAAATCTATAGATCAGATACCAATACTAGCTCAGTGTTAATTTTCTGATTTTAATCATTGCACTACATTTATGTAAGAGACTCTCTTATTCTTGGGAAAACAAACTGAAATATTTAAATACAAAAGGGACATCATGACTGTGACTTATTCTCAGATGATTTAGAAAGAAATAATTTTTGTACACAGAGAACAGGATGATAAACCACATGTGGCAAAATATCAACAATAGGGTACCAGCGTGAAGGCTACATGGGATTTTTTTATTTTGTTTTTTGTTTTACCATTTTAGTATAGTTTTTGTAAGGTTAAAATTACTTCACAATAGTCAAAAAATTAATTCCAGAAAATGAGAGCGACTATGTGCCTTTCACTGAAGTGACAGTGTTCAGCGTGCTCAGTGTGACAAGGTGAGACAAAGACAACAGGGTCTACTTTGTCACATTTGAGCAAAAATGATTCATTTCCTCTTTCAGGTGAAGAACTTTTCTCCCATTCATGGAGTCGAGCACTAAGGATGCTTTGCACATGAGCCCTGAAGGTAGGATGAATTCGAATCTGTATCCCCTGTCACACCTCCCTACTGCCTGTTTCATCCAGGCAAAGGCAGGAACTCAATCATCTTAGTACAGAGATCATCTCAAACCTGTCAAAGTCCACACTGGGGTATTCTGCAGTCCTCAAAGACCTTTTCAGTCTCCCCAGCCTGTCCGGCTCTGACAGCCTATGTTTATCCCCTTCTTTGTTTTCTTAAAGCAAAAACTAAAGGTATTAATATTTGATATCTTCTAGTGGCACAATTAGAAGATTCTTATTTTCTCCTTATAGTTTTCTGTACTTAAATTTTCAATGAGGGCTGTGTTACTCTCAAAATCAGAAAGAAGCTTTGTGTTTGCTTTTATTTTTCCAAGCAGCTCTATACAAATTCTGTCACAGCTTTCTGTGTTCCCTCTCAGCCTCCCTAATGTTGCTACTGCAGTACATCTTCTCCCTCCTAGCCCATCTTCCTTGTCCACTAACAGCAAAAAAAATATATATATATCCTAGATTGCCAAGACTAGCTGTTAAACAGTCATGAAGTATTATGATTTTATTTTATAGATGGAGAAAACTCGTGGTGTGCCTCTGTGTTTGCTATAGTCAAATGGGTTCAACCCTCGAAATAAATTTGATGGATGTAATCCTGAGGCTGCACACTCCCTCTTTCAAAGGAAATAAAGAAATGTAAGAACTTGTGAAGATGGGAAACTGTGTTATCAGTTGAAGAAAATGCTAGGCAAAAATTTCCTTGGATTCTTAGGTCTATCTCATTGTGTTTAGTAGTCTCTCAAAAATAAGAAAGTGATGACCCTTTGACAGCCAGAAGCAACTTGTTGTCAAAAATGTCTGACCTTCCCCTTTAGAGTTTTTCAAACACCGCTGACATTCTGGGCCAAATAAGCTTTTATCATAGGGATTTTGTAGGTACTAAGTAGGATACTTAGCAACATCTCTATCTCTAGCCACTCTACATCCAATAGGACACCACCTCGACATCAGCTTTAAACTCAGCCAAAAGTGCTATAGCCCAATGTGTGGAATGTTTTCAGAAATTGCCTAAGGTTCTGAGAAGGACATTTCTCTCCAGTAGTGACAATAATATTTCCAAAGGTTGTCAAATGTCCCCAGGCTGAGGACAAAATCATCCCTATCAAAACCCTGTTCAAAGTTTCCTCAGCCCAGCAGGAGCTTTTGTTTTTGTGAAAATGGACTAAAATTTACAGTGTTCAGATTAAATACTAGCAAATACCTATGGAAGAAATGCCATAGTTGTCAAAGTGCTTTGGGTACAACAGAACCTTGCGGCATAAGAGCCCTGCTCAGAGTTCTGGAAATATCAAACAGGTGAGTCAACCCAGCCAGCCTTCTGTGGGTTTCTTTCTCCTTTCTGGGCTTCTGCCTTTTGCCATCAAATGCCCCAAGCTATTTACTTGAAGGAAAGGCAAATGAGGGAGGACAAAGGAATGCTGCATCTGGGATGGTCCTGCCCTTCAGGAGACTGAGGAGTTGGGAGAGCACTGTGTAGTCTGAACTGTGTGGCAAAGCACTCAAAATATTTATTTGCTACTTTTTATTTCTCTATGCACTCATTTATTGACCACATGTTTACATGAATGATTGGGGATTTAGTTTCCAATTTACTTTACAAAATTTCATATTTTTTTTACTATTTTTACATTCTGGGGTAATACTTTAACTAGAAATCCTTTGTCCATTCCCTGAGTCTGCAGAGAAGGGGAAGTGTTGATAGTAGACTCACCTGTGGTTTCACTGGGGAACTGTGACCCTAGGAGAAGGTAAATGTGCATTCTTCTTGCTTATCTCCAAGTGCTCCTCAAGGGGTTTTTATCCCTTAGTTGTCCTCTTTCCCTGACATCTACTCCAAATTATCCTCCACACTTCACCCAATATGATATTTGATTTCCAAAGATGCTTCTGCTGCCAGTGGATAGCTATAAAAATACAGACAGGAACTTGAAAGTAGTTATGGTTGGCCAAGAGACACAGTGCAATTTCAGGGTGAAAAGAATGTTTATAAAAGAATGAAGAGGGAAAAAAATTCCCTAAATGGGGGAATTAGAATTATGATTACAGTTGCAATTTATGTCCAAAATTTGGCCAATGCACCACAATCCAATGTATAACCTTTAATCTGGTTCCTGGTCTTTTTATTTAACATGTAACTCTCCAAATTGATCATAATCATTCCTGGCAATCACTCCCTGGCACCTCTTTACCAGAGTGGAGCAAAGCACCTCTCTGCTTGGCACCCTAGATTTTTTTTTTGAAAGACCTCTGGCATCTGTCAGGTTCTGCCCATTCCAACTATCATACCTCTGGCCATTTTCTAGGTGTCCATCCTTCTCTCCTTAACCATGTAGAAGAGCTATGAAAAAATGGAAACATGACATCTAGTTTACTGCCTACAACTGTGCCATCTTGAACACCATCGTCAAAGTCCCAGAGTATCTCAGTCTGGCTTCCTCTGCATATTTAGCACCGCCATACTGTCATCTTCATACATGTCCACAGGTGTTCAACAACATTTGTTGAGTGAGTGATTGACTGAATGTTTTTATAAGGCCATACAGAAAACACTACTCTAATTCACAAGTTCATGGAAAGAGAACTTGGCCCTGAGCTGCACAATTATTTCTTCCTATTACTCAGTAGGCCCTTTAAATTACCAAAGGATATGTTACCAGATTCTCTTGATTCCTCAATAATCTTTTCAGGTACATTAATTTGAACTCAAAGATGGAGGGACAAAGCCCACTGAGATGTGGCTAGTAAGATGGTTGTTTATTAAGTGAACAAAAAGTTCAACAGCAGAAATCAAGGAAATGTGAGAGCTCTCAAGAAAAGGCAAAACCTCAATTGTGAAATCTTCAAATGGCAAGGAAACCATGATCTTCAGCTCATTTTCTTTTAAGTTTTTAAGTTTACGGACTTTTAAATAAAAACACATTTTTATTTAGGTTTTTAACAAAAACATATCATTCAGGAAACACAACTTTGATTTTAATCAATAGGATACATACTTCTGAAATTATTTCCTTCCTTACCTTCCTGATTGAAATTTTCCAAGGAGTTTTGAGGTCATTTATGAGCTGAACCATTACAGTCTGAAGTGGTGGACACAAGATACCATAGAGACTGAATTCAGATTAAGGTCGTACAGATCAAGGACTTTTTTCTGAAATGAAATGTCCAGGATTCAAGAATTTCCAGCTTTAGAGTTTTCTTTTGCTACCCTTTTTCTCTCTATCTTCTCAACCTCTCCTTTCTTTTTCCTTACATTCAATTTGACCACTAAAAGTTCTCACTTTGATTAGTTAACTCTTTTCTAACAGACATAACATTTCCTTCTACTCTACTAGTGCTTCTAATGTATGAATTCAGAAACCAATAATCAAATTTTAGAAAATTCAAACAATTTGAAATGAATATGAGTTCTGAGTAAAGAAGGAATTTTCCTACCAGTCCTGTAGGTAAGTGGATTTTGTTACATTTAATTTGCCCAAAATCCTATTGGGCTTCCTTCCTGGATCTCATATATGGTCCAGATAGTTAAGATTGCTAGATAAGTGAGCTTTAAAATGGTGGTACAGAGTACAGAGGAAGGGGCTTCTGGACCACCATACCACTGATCCCAGTGCAGAGGAAGGGGCTTCTGGGCTGCTGTACCACTGCTCTCAGCCCAGAGGAAGGGGATTCCAGGCCACCATACCACCACTCCCAGTGCAGAGGAAGGGGCTTCTGGGCCACCATACCACCACTCCTGGTGCAGAGGAGGCTTCCAGGCCACTATACCACCACTCCCAGCACAGAGGTAGGGGATTCCAGGCCACTCTACCACTGCTCCCAGCACAGAGGAGATGTGCCCTGTGGGCACCAACAGCACACACACACCCTGCCCCCCCCCAGTGAAAATGAGAGACATATAAACAAGTCTCAAAATCAGACTTCCAGATCACCTAAAGCAACCTTAAAGGGAAATGAGATAGAACACTGATACAAAACCACCTGGACTCCCTGAACTGGCAACAAAAGAGGATCTGGAAAAAAATGAAATCAGAAATAATTTTTCAGATAACACCACAGATTGTGCTCATAGTGCAAGACATGATTAATAAATCTAGAGAGGAGCTCAGGAACATGATGGAATCCCATAGGAAACAAATGGAATGCATAAAACAGATGCAAGCACATTTCCAGGAGATGAAAATTCCATTGAAAGTCTACACAGCCAAATGAGCCAATGTGAGGACAGAATTTCAGATATAGAAGTTAAGATTGTAATTAGTGTCCAGGAAAAGAAAAACTGCTTCAAAATTGCAAGAGAAATCAATCCAGCAGCTGTAAGATGAGGCAAAGAAGAATAACATAAGAAGGATTGGAGTCTTTGAAGAAACAGGAGAGAGTGCAGATGACATAAAAAAAAAACTCTTCACAGAAGTAATGGCAGAAAACTTCCCAAGCAGAGGAAAAGAACTTGACATACAGAAAAGTGAGACACATAGGACTCCAACTAGCCTTGATCAAAAAAATCTACACATAGGCATATAATTGTTACGATTCCAGAAACCCAACAGAAGAACAAAGTTCTACAAGCAGATAGAGAAAAGAAACAAATCACATACAAAGGAAAGCTCATCAGAATCACAGCAGACTTCTCAAGGCAGACCTTCAAGGCAAGAAGTGCTTGGAGTGACAAACTCCAAGCCCTAAAGGAAAACAGCATCCAATCCAGATTGATGTACCCTGCAAAACTATCTTTCAAAATGGATGGAGAAATAAGATACTTTCATGACAAAGAGCACCTAAGGAACTTCATGAATACCAAACCAGCACTCCAAAATATTTTACACAATATCCTAGGAAAAGACAATGAAGATCACAACCCCAGGAAGCACAGCAGAAGGAATCCACTGAGCACAACAAGAAATTAAATGTAAAGGGGGAGAATCCAACAAAAAGAAAAAGTCATGACAATGATGTCAATATGTTTCAGTTATAACCATCAAAGTTAATGGTCTCAATTCACAAATCAAAAGAAATAAACTAGAAGAATGGTTCAAGAAGCAAGACCAAACAATATGACCCATGCAAGAAACAAACTAAATTCAAAAAGAAACTCATAGACTGAAGGATAAAGGGAGAAAAACAATACTCTATGCAACAGGAACCCGAAAAAAACCAGAAGTAGCTATCCTCATTGAAGATTAAGTGGATTTCAAACCAACACTGATTAAGAGAGTCAAAGAAGGACACTACATCCCTGTAAAGGGAACAATCCAACAGGAAGAGATTAGAATCATAAATATATATGCACCAAAAGTTAGAGAGCCCAACTATATAAAACAAATAGTAACAGACATGAAAAGTCATATAAGCACTAATACAATAGTAATGGGGGACCTTAATATCCCACTCTCAAAAATAGATATATCAACTAAACAAAAAATAAGTAATGAAACACTATAACTCAATCAAACTCTTGAACAAATGAACTTAACAGATGTTTACAGAGTGTTCCACCCTGCAAAATCAGAATACACATTGTTTTCAGCTGCACATGGGTTGTTCTCCAAAATAGACCACGTACTCACTCATAGAACATGTTTAAGTAAGTGCAAAGGAATTGAAGTTATCCCCTGTATATTATCAGACCATAGTGTGAAGAAGTTGGAGATCAATAGCAAAAGAAACCACAAGAATTTCATAAACACGTGGAACTTGAACGACACACTTCTGAATAACCAATGGGTTACAGAGAAAATTAAAGAAGAAATCAGACAGTTCCTCAATTAAATGACAATGACAGTACAACATATTGGAATCTATGGGACACAATGAAAGCAGTCTTATGAGGGAAATTCATAGCAGTGAATACTCACATTAGGAAAATAGAGTGAGCTCAAATAAACAACCGGATGCTGAACCTCAAGCTTCTAGAAAAAGAAGAGCAGGACAATCTCAAAGTTCATACAAGGGAGGAAATTATAAAGATCAGAGCAGAAATCAATGCCATGGAGACTAAGAGAGTGATACAAAAAATCAATGAAGCCAAGAGTTGGTTCTTCAAAAAAATAAACGAAATTGACAAACCCTTAGTCATCCTTATCAGAAAAAGGAAAGGCCCAAATCCATGCAATTAGGAATGAAAAGGGTGAAATTACAATGGACCCAGCAGAAATCCAGATGATCATCAATACCTACTTTGAGAACCTATACACCAATACGATGGAAAACACAAAAGAAATGCACAGATTCCTAGATACATATGAATTACCAAAGTTGAATGAAGAAGACCTAAAAATTCTAAATGACCCAATATCAATCAATGAAATTTAAAACGAAATTAAAAACTTACCAACTAAGAAAAGTCCGGGTCCTGATGGCTTCACTGCTGAATTCTACAAGACATTTAGAGAGGAACTAC
>NW_004624759.1:19822428-19848705 GCF_000247695.1 Heterocephalus glaber
GGAAGGAGCTGAAAGTCACCCAGATAAAGGGAGCATCAGTGTAACAATGAACAAACACGGGCCGGGGATTTAGCTCAGTGGTTCTGGCACCTGCCTTGCAAGTGCAAGGTCCTGAGTTCGATCCCCAGTACCAAAAAAAAAAAAAAACAGTGAACAAACAAAAGGGGATGGCAGAAAAATGGAATTTTGGGATTGCAGACGTGCCAGAGGGCAATGTATTGGCAAAGCATGCACAGATTGCTTGTACCTGGAGAATTCTTTGTATGGTCATCTTTATATTATGGGACAATATTGGCCTTCTAGACTCTGTGAGATTCTTCAATTCCCATATATCCATCTTGTTCCCAGGTTCACTCTCCATTGAATTTTGGTTAATCATTGGTCCTCACATAAGCTGTTGATATCTCTATCTCAAAATACAACCACATCCACCACCACCCCAAAGAAGTCTGTCTCTCTCTCTCTCTCTCTCTCTCTCTGTGTGTGTGTGTGTGTGTGTGTGTGTGTGTGTGTGTGTTACCAACACCTGTAGAGCCCACAGACAAGAGATACCAGAGGCTGACACTTTGGCATTTCTGAACACCATGCCCCTAGACCTATTGACCCCGGGGCCTCATTCATCACTGGCCTGGGTGTGTTCAGTATGTATTAGCAGCGGAAGACTCAAATGATGGAATAAACCTCAATGTTGACTCCAGTGGCTGTGCTATTTTTTAGGAGAGTCGCCTCCTGGAAAACCTATCATCTCTAAATGTCGTTCTCCTGAAAAGGAAACGTTCACATGCTGGTGGAAGCCGGGAACCAATGGAGGACTTCCCACCAATTACACACTGACTTACTACAAGGAAGGGTAAATTTTTTCTCTCCTACCAAACCCACAAGTCTGTCCACACACTCCAGGCCAAAATAGCATTGGTTCTGGTTTATAATTACCACATTACCCTGGATTTATACCAATCAGGCTCATACCACTGAGGAAAGAGAGTCTGCCCACCTTTCACAAACTCTCTCAATCCACATAAGCCCATCAGCCACAGCAGCAATACAAAATCAGCAGTGTTTCAAATTACCTGTCACAAGGTTGCTTATGGGGCAACCCAATGTCCCATACAAATATTTCCTAAATGTTAATCTCAGATCTATAATCTCTTATCTATAACCTTGTGCCGTGTATAATTTTTTTCTTGGTAAATATGTTACTTTTGCAACATAAGATTACCATGTAAACTGATACCCTACAATCCTTGACAAATACGATACATTAGGCTTTCAAATTTGTTTCATGTCTAGGAAAATAAAGAATACTGTAAAAAAAAAGGTGGTGAGGATTTTTCTTTAATAAATTCCTGATCCAGAGTGACGGTCTCCTGGGGGGTGTATTTGGATGTAATGCTGTCACAAAGACTAAAGAAGATTGTCTCTGGGTGAAAATGTCGCTAAACTCACAATGAGACCTTTCTGGAAATCTTGGGGGTGCTATATCTTACCTCCAAAAACGAAAGAATGTATTTCTAGTAGAGACAGCTGGTCCACTTTTCAGTGACTCTGCTTCGTTGTACAGAAAGCTGTCCGCCCATCTGGAATCCAAAGGGGTGTCATGAAAACAGATTTCAGAAACTCCAACTGGTAAACAAAATTGAATAAAACTCTACTTGTGTGGTATATCTGGAATTGAGGCTCCTCGGTCAAAATATAAGCAGTCTAATGAGCTACTTTAGGCTGAAATATCTGCTTTCAAAGTTACTTCACTCTGTTGCTGACTTGATACCATTTGAAGTATATTGACATTAGGTTTGATCCTTCTGAATCCTCTTTTGTAATGTAATTTAACATGTACGTGTAATGATGCTGCCTGGTGGATGGTCCTACTGTGTGTACTCCACATGAAAGTCCCAATTTCCTGAAGTGACACAATTACAGTGCCCTAGGTATGGCAGTGCCTTGGCCATTGACAGTTCAAAGATTTATTAGCAGGAAACATGTACCACAAAGCTCACAAAAAAATGCCATGAGAAGGGAAGGATTGATGAGCAGCAGAAAAAATTGAGGCTCTAAAATAACCTTTTGTACCTCATTCTCTTCCTCATTCCATGCTGATGTGGACAGAGCACAGGGACCTATTCTTCTCCTGTAGTTTTTGCACTTTTAATGCCTGATAAGCCAGTGGTATTGATCTTTTAAGGAAAGAACTAGTCTGGTTTTTACTTTTTATTTACTCCTAATATTTTACTCCTTGCAGAGAGAATATCATCTATGAATGTCCAGACTATAATACCAGTGGTCCCAACTCCTGTTATTTTAATAAGAAGTATACCAACCTATGGACAATATATGTCATCAGAGTAAATGCCACTAACAACATGGGAAGCAATGCCTCAGATCCACGTTTTGTGGATGTGGCCTACATAGGTAAGGGGAAAAGCAGTGGGTGGAGGATTTGTTACTCCGTAATTTGTTACTCAAACCCAGTTTGAGTTTTCTTGGCTTATGAATGGATTCCTCAAAGTAGAGATGAGATTATTCACAACATCTTGTCAACTAGCATTTCTAATTAATTTTTCCTCTTGCGTTATTCATGACAGTAAGTGTGGCATGGAAGACTTGTTTTCTTATGCTTTCCCTTGACCCTAATTCCCATCCTATTGTGCCCAGCATAAATGTTCTATGTATGTTTCCTGCCCTCACACTGCACTTGATGCCCCCATCTTCCCTAAAAAACAGATTTCTTTTCATTCTCCTTTTGAAATATAGAGCTATTTCATGAAGAAGCAGTTCTTAGAAGAAGTTTATCTGGCTCTGGATCCACAGAAATTGCTCTAATTGCTTTACCTCAAACTCAATTCGTAACATGCATATACTTCTTAACAGCCTACGTTATTATTTTACAAATAAAAAGTTGGGGAGCAAATAACATTACTTGAGCAGCAGGCTGAAGGCCAAGATTACAGTACAATGTTTAGAGAACCCGTTAGCCAAATAGAACAAACATCCTGAGAGCTCTTCCTTGCTCTACATAATCAACATTAAGCTGCAGGGCAACTGGGCATAACTACAGTGTCTTTTGTAATTAAGGAGGATGACAAAATGAATCCTAGAACAAGAGATGGCTTGTCCAGGACTGGGTTCATTCTTATCTTGAATAATAATCTGTGAAGCTAACTAGGTCCAAAGTCATCTAAGTCTTCTTGACCTACCTAATGCCACACAACAAGAAGAATCAAACTGGGACCCTCCAGTATCCACTTCTATATCATCCTGTACAACTCAGATTCCTGAGTTGTGTCTCCTTCATTTTTTAAAATTATGGTAAAACACACATAACAAAATCACTATCTTAACCATTTTAAAGTGTGCAACTTGGTAGAATTCGTTCATTCATAATCATTATATTCATTCATTCACTGTATAATCATTATCTAGTTCCAGCTGCCAGCTGAGGGAAATAAGCTATTTAAAATTGTTTCCTTCTAAGCCTATCACCTTAAATGGAAACTCCATACCCTCTAAACAGTTACTACCTATGCCTTCCTCTCCCAGCCTCTGGTGATTTTAATCTGTTTCCAGAGCTTTGCTCAGCCTGGATATTCCATTTATATGGATCATGCAACATGTGACTATAGACACATATGTTTATCCATTTGTCAGTGGGTAGACATTTGAGTTTTTCCACCTTTGGTTATTGTAAGTAGTGTTGCTGTGAACATTAATATACAGGTTTTTGCTTGAACATTTCTTTTCAATTTTTAGGAATATATATATATATATATCTAGGAGTAGAACCAATGAGCAATATATCATTTCTATGTTTAAATTTTAGAGGAACTTTCAGGTTGTTTCCCGCAGCATCTACACCAGTTTACATTCCATCAGCAATGTATGTGAGGGTTCCAATTTCTCCATGTCCTCAACAACATTTGTTATTTTTCACTTTTTAAAATTCTAGCCTTCCTAGTGGGTATAAAATGGTAGCTACCTGCGGTTTTGATTTGGATTTCCCAGAAGATTTACGGCACTGAGCATCTTTTTATAGGCTTTTGGCCATTTGTGCCTCAAATTTGGCAATCTCAGCACCTCATTTTTCTCAACTTAATCCCAGGGAGAGCTGCCTCTAGAGTATATTGTTCTGTAGCGCTCAAATATCTTTTTTCACCAAATATGTAATTTTAGACAACAATTTTTCCTCCACTAAGCCTATTTCCTCCTCTGTATAATGGGTAAATTAGTAGAATGCTAAGATGTTGTTGGAGGGATTGAATAAAATGATGTAGGGATAGTGTTTTATGTAGGTCTTTGCATGTAGTAAGAATTTATCTTGCTATTAGGAATTCAGTAAGCATTTGTTGAATGAGTGAATGGGCCAAGAGGCTATTAAGAGGTCCTTAAAGGTATCATCACCAAAAAGCCCAAATTCAAGGCACATTTTAATAATATAATATCTGGAAGAATAGACTATATTAGCCATTGAAAGTAAGATGTATATTAAATGTGAAATGTAATTGACAAACCAAAGATGAAATCTGTAAACTTCTACCTACAAAAGTGTAAATATAAATAGATGGTTCACAACAATCATGTAAATGATCAAAGAGAGTACAAACTATTTTAAATCCCTTCCCAGTACTCTTCCACAGCTTAATCTCTGAGGAAACTAAGCTATTCTAAATCCGTCCCAGTAATCTTCCATCCTAACCTCCACTTGCAAATCTTAGTCCAATTTGATCCCTGCCATCATGCAAATGATTTGGGTTTGTATCTGACCATAGCTGTTGGAAAGCGAAGAATATGCCAAGAATGAAATCTCAGCTGTATATTACTCTTACCATGCAAACCTCATCTTGAAGTGTAAACATGAGAGAAGGCATGCTTTTGTCTTCCAGCAGCTTACAATGCAATAGAAAGATCGGGCTAATAAATGATAAATGCAATTCATGATAGAAAATAGAAGAGCCAAATAAAAGGTGCAAGCAATGAATGCAACTGGAATTTCTTTTATATCTATAGTTGAACCAAACCCTCCTCAGAACATAAGTTTGGAAGTAAAACAGCCAGAAGACAGAAAACCATATCTATGGATAAAATGGTTCCCACCAGCCCTAGTTGACATAACGTCTGGCTGGCTCATTCTACAGTATGAAGTTCGATTAAAACCCGAGAATGCAGCTGAGTGGGAGGTGAGTCAAACAGAAACCTTTTAAAGGAACCAGTCCTTTAGCAAGAATGAATCCCCACAAGTGAGATCAGATCATTTATCCAATTAGTGGACAACCATATCGATCTCCTCATGCAGCCATGACCCATCAGATGTGGAAAGGCCTTCTCTTCTCTACTGCGATTGAAAAGGGTTCATCTTCAGCTCTCCCAGAAATAGTCCTTTGCACTACACAGCTTTCTCCCTGCTGTTTCCCACCCACCTTCCTAAGTATATCTTAGACCTTGACATCCATGAAAGCACATAAATTACACCAGGGCAGGAAGTGGTGGGTATCCCAGTGTGATCTATCTATGGTCAATGGCTCTGTAAATAAATACTTTAAGATACTTCAATGTAAAGAAATAATAACAGTATAGCACAGGCAGTATGATACTTTATCTCCGATATGTCTCCTTTTAAAAAGAAACATTTCCAAACATAGCCAAAATAATAAGACCACACATGAGAACATTTATTCATATTCTTTAACAATATGAAATAGCCAGTCTGTAGTTTATCTATTTTATCCCCTCACTACATTTCAAAAATACCTCTAACAACTGTTTTGCCAAACTAGAATCCACTTCAGGAAACATGTAGTCTCTAGTTGTTATCTCCTTTCAGTTTCAATGCACTCAGAAGGCTGGGCCACTTGAGCAATAGAATAACTCACCTTTTCCACTTGTCCAATTTGTTCTTCATAGGTTCATTGAGCTAATCTCTCTGCCTCTGTTTTCTGCAACCAGACATTAGATCTAAGACTTGATTAGATTCTGACCAAAAAATTTTGAACCCACATACTTCAGAGGCCTTATATCCTTCCAGTTGGAAGATTAGAAAACCTGTTGAATTTTTGTGAGAATTTGGGAGGAGGGGTACTGGGGATCGAGGCAGGTGCTGGAACCACTGAGCTAAATCCCTGGCCTTTTCATAAGAAATTTTTAAAATAAGAAAAGGTCTAAAGGGGTAGGGGAAGTGGGAGGGGTAGGGGAAAGGAAAAAATGTGAGATAAATAAGTGGAAACAAAGCCTTTGCAAATGGGGGGGGTGGGTTTTAGAGGGGTTGGAGGGAGGGCAGGGGAATGGGGAAAAAATAAGAAGCAGCATACATCATGTAAAGGTAAAAGTTCCCCATGATGAATGTAAATGTATATGTATCGTATACCTAAAATGTACCAATAAAAGAATTTTTTAAAAAAGAAAGTGATAGAACTGAAAAGGTAGAATAGAATAATGAAAGCATAGTATCCTCTAAGTATAGTCATCAACCCTAAAGCTTCCAATAAGTTATTATTTAAATGAAAATATCATTTTTCATGACAAAATTCAGAAATGATTTCCTTTTCCCTTTTCCTCCTTAGGTACATTTTGCAGGGCAGCAGACACATTTTAAGATTCTCAGCTTATACCCAGGACAAAAATACTTTGTCCAGGCTCGCTGCAAGCCAGATCATGGATTCTGGAGTAAGTGGAGCCCAGTAACCTCCATTGAAATTCCTAGTGGTAAGTGTCCTGGTTACCTGTTGCTTATACTCCTTGCTTTACCATTTTTAAATGGTAAATTTGCATGTAATTACTACTAACAGAGAAATTATTTTGAGGCTTAGCCAAAGAATAAGCAGAGATAGGTTTATAATCTCTTTACCAAATACACAGATATTTGGAAGGGTTTGCATTGCTCCCTGGATTCCTTAGTCACTGTCATTGAGGCTCAGTTTTTAGAATCGTCTGTAGGTGTGGGTTTCGAGTGTCTCAGAGGATTTAAGAATTAGTCATTCTGTCCTCCACGTCCATCTCATCCCTATCATTTAGAGGGTCTAGCTAAGACCATCATCTAATTCTCCCAGAATTTATAAGGAATCAACTCAAAGGTATGAACTGTTATTTAGTCTCTGCAAAGAATTTCATTTTGGTCTCTTAGCCAAAGCACAATATATGAGAGACCTTCAGTTCTAACAAAGTGCCATTAAGTATGTGGCATCTATAAGGGAGCAAGTCATCTTGTATTTCTAAAGTACCTTACAGTTTACAGTGTCTTGACCTCATTTGGTACCTCTAACTCTCCTGAGTATTCAGAGAAAATGTAATTGCCATTAGGAATGAAAAGAAACTAAAACTCAGTGAAGTTAGGAGCCTTTCCAGAACAACACTACAAAGTCTAGCTCTTCTCACAACTTGTCTGGATGAAATATCAGAGATTTGTTTGGCATACTGGAAAGAGCACTGAACAACTGTGGGTCAGGACATGCATCTGGTTCAGCCCTGGCTTATACTAAATAAAAGCACGGGGTTTAGAAGCAGAAGGCCTGGATTCTCATTCCAGACTATAACACAATAGATACATGACCATTCATAGATTTCTTCACCTGTAAAACAAGGCAATGTGTTTTAAAACCTTAACATGATTGTTGGCATTTTCTAACAACTTGGTAAGTGTTGGCTTTTATTATTATTACTGCAACTGATCATGGATTTCTTCCTTAAAGATCAAATAAAAGAATATGTGAAAGGATTTTAAAATTTGTAGAGTATTATAAAATATGTACAACATATTAAAATATTAATATTGGAAAAAAGCAAACCCGTCACTGATGCTACTCTGAATTGCTCTTCAAATCAAAAGACATGCTTTTTTTCCAATGGAAAAAAATTTTGTGTTCAAAAGTTTCATGCATAGGCTAGATTGGCTTGTTTTTAATGATACTGTGCGTGATCAAAGCTTTCTGGCTATTTGTTTTTTAGACATCAACATGAGTGATACAACTATGTGGATCTTTGTGGCCATTCTCTCTGCTGTCATCTGTTTGGTAATGGTCTGGGCAGTGGCTTTAAAGAGCTACAGGTATTTCACTATCTCTCACCCCTTCTTTCAATCACAGTTGTCGAGAATAATGGCAAAAACAATAATACAAAGGTTAAGGAAACATACAGATAAGTCAGCATTTCATTTTAGCCATTACCTTGCAGTGTGTTTCCCCATAAAAAATCTTTTGAGTATTTTTAAAAGTAGAAAAATGAACTCATTTGAAGCAGGTACTCTTTCCATCAAATGAAGACTCATGATTGTGAAACAGTAAGAATCTGGCAAGAGCAGGTAAAATTAAGAAAAGTAAATGATTTAAATAAAACACTACCTTCAAAATCAGCTTCCTCAATTAGCCAGAGCAAATTTTAACGTAGGTCTCTCTAATTATTATCTTCATCACTTATTGTTAGTTTCACAGAGCCCCAGAACTCTTCATGTAGCAACTATTGGAGATAAAAGTCATTTTTTAAAAGTTGCAAAGTGAAAAGATGAGTCAATTATCTGATCTCTCAAATTATTTTGTAGCATGATGACCTGCATCTTTCCACCAGTTCCTGGGCCGAAAATAAAAGGATTTGATTCTCATCTGCTAGAGGTAAGGGCCAAAGACAGACTGTGTGTGACTCACTGCTGTGTAATAATTAACTTTATACATGCACACATGATCCCCAGAAAGCCAGCTTAGCCTTCGTAATCATTCTTCTCTAGCTACTGCTCCTCCTCAGCATGTACGTTAACAGAAAGAGGTGTGAGGGATGAGGGTCGTAACTATCAGATACTAACAGTTAGAGGGCATGGAGAGAAACCCAAGAAAATACAAAAACACATAGTAATGCTTACTAGATTTACCAGGGCTGCTCATAAGAGAATCATTTGGATCAAATAATCAATTTAGTAATAGGGCGAATATTTTGATTCATATAAAACAGGGACCCACAACCACTATATATTGGTAAATGCTATTACTTGAATGTTCTTTTAATAAGACCATAGTAATAGAATATTCTATTGCCCCTGTTGCTCTTTTTCAGCAGTCAGTTAATAGTGGCTCAGTCCAGGGGAAGCTGGTCTTTGCCAAGACACATTATATTGATCCAAAGGAGAATTAAAGGTTAAATGTGTTTTGAATAAAAAGGGAGATTAGAATATTTTAAATTTCTCTCTAGGTTCAAATATAGAGTTTCAATTTACCTTAACCTTAATAGTGATTGATCTTAAAACTAACACCTGTATATAAAAACAAATTCCACTCGTCCCATGGAAGGCTGAAGTTTAAGAATCTGAAAAGTGAGTACCAGAGAATTTGATTTGTCTGCAATTCCCTTTGATTGCAAAGATCATTGCAGGGTATTTGGGCTCCTGGTCCAGTGCTCTTTCCCCACTATCTAGTCTAACATTGACCTTTACAGAACCAGCATTAGTACCTCATCTAACTCAATTAACTACCATGTAGCTCACATCACAACCTCCTAGCCATTCAGAAATATAATGACAATATAGCTAATTTGAGGATTGAAAAAAATGTAATATTTTTCCTTTCATTATCTCTAATCCTCCAAACATCTCTCTCAACTAGGTAGTATTACTCACATTTTTAATGGAGAAGCTAGGATTCAGTACTTTTGACAGTAGCTTGTCAAAAGTCATCTATATTCTATAACTGATAAAGCTAAGGCATAGGCACCAGCACCTTACCTCAGTCAGAGAATCAGAAAAAAGAGAAGAAGTAAGGGGAGGAAGAAGGAGAGGGAGAAAAAATGAGGAGGAAGAGGAATAGAGGAGAGAAGAAAATATGGAATAGGCAAAATGAGAGAATGGAAGGAGGAGGAGGAAAAAGAGGCAGAGAAGGAAGGAAATGAGAGGAAATTGAGTAGAAGGCATACAAAAAAAGAGGACAGGAAGAGAGAAGAAACAGGAAGAGGAGGAGAGAAAGATGAGGAATAGCAGGAAAGGAAAGAGACAAGAATTAACTTATCACCAGATCTAAAGAGTGGTAGAAGTTAGAAGACCAGCAGTGAATCCAGAAACGCTCTGCCAGTGAGTGCCAAAGTGCTGGATGCATTGTGAGCACGATGGCCTCAGATGTTTCCCAAGCTCTTTTAACTTGATTATGTTTATAGTATGTGTGTATACTACTTGTCCATTAAACTGATGATCATTATTGCTTAGAGAGAAGTTAAGTCAAATTCGTAAGTTGGCTCAAAAGAGAAGTATTTGATGAATAGTACCCAGAAAGTGATCATAGATGGCCTGGTACACAAATGCCTGGTGTCTGGGAAGTCCTGTGAAGCTGTTACCATACTTACCCTGCTCAAGTAATGAACAGATATCACTCAGCTGTGATGCAGGCTGGACATGTGATAAAGCTAACAGCTATCTCTCCTTGTGTTTGTTCCCCTAGAGGGGCAAGACTGAAGAACTGCTTGGTGCCTTTGGATGCCAAGACTTTCCCCCCACTTCTGACTCTGAGGACTTGCTGGTTGAGTTTTTAGAAGTAGATGACTCTGAGGACCAGCAGCTAATGCCAGCTTTTTCAAAAGAATACCCAGGTCAACCTGTGAAATCTCGACGTCTGGATCTCGACAATGACTCTGGCCATGGAAGCTGTGATAGCCCTTCATTTTTGTCTGAAAAGTGTGAGGGACCCTGGGCCAATCCTCCCACTTTCCACACACCTGAGGTCATTAAGAAGCTAGAGAATCTGGAAGCAAATATTACTTGCACCTGGGACCCCCAGACCAAAAGCACGAAAGACAAAATCCTTTATTTCCATGCTAATGGATTCAGATCTTCAACCTGGCCTTTGCCACAGCCTACCCAGCACAACCCCAGGTCTCCTTACCACAGCATTGCTGAAGTTTGTAAGCTGGCTGAGGATCCCAGAGCTGCACTGGCCACTGTGTTACACAAAGCAAGCAAAGATGCTTTGAAATCCTCTAAAACCACTGAGACTGGAGAGGAGAAAAAGGCAGTGGAGCAAATGGAGGTGGAAAGCTTCACTTCTAAGACTGGACAAGACACAGCATGGATGCTACCCCAGGAAAATGCCTCCTTTATCTCTGCTAAACCCCTGGATTATGTGGAGATTCACAAGGTCAACAAAGATGGAGCACTATCACTGACCCCAAAACAGAAAGAGAGCATTGACCAGACAGAGAAGCCAAGGACTCTAGAAATCATTAAAGAATATGCCAAGGTGGCCAGAGTTATGGAAAACAACATCCTAGTGTTAATGCCAGATCCACGAGCTCAAAACATAGCTTTATTTGAAGAATCAGCCAAGGCAGCTCCACTATCGTTTCAGCAGAACCAAGCTGAGAAAGACATGGCCTGCTTCCCCACAACACCAAGCAACTTCAGACTCCAACAGGACAGGTTGGATTACCTGGATCCTGCAAGCTTCATGCATTCCTTTCATGGGTAGCCTGATGAATGGATGATTGGTAAAAATGTGATTTTTCTTCAGGTAACACTGCAGAGTTATGAAAAATGATCTTCTAGCCGATGTTCAAGAATGTGAGTAGAATAACACTACTTCACTCCTTTTCATGCTTCATGTTCAACCACTTGCCTCTTTCTTTAACAGCTGATTTCCAGAACAAATCATTTTGTCTCCTAACCGTGATTTGTAGATTTACTTTTTGCTATTAGTTATAAAAATTATGTGTTCAATGACGTAAAAGCTCATTGCTTAATATTCTTGAGGGACAGTGCCAATAAGGTATATCCTCTGAGAAAGGCTTTCATGGTTTGGTATGTGTCAGAAGGAAATGAAACAATCAAATGATTTTGCATAGGAAGGTGATACACAGAAAATGAAAACCAATTGCCTAACTTTTACACTACTCTTTCATTTTTATTAGGATTGTCCAAATAAAACACATTTAAAGAAAATACATTACAGAACAACTGACAAGTTGTTTACACCAGTTCCTATACCTTACTAACACATTGCTAATATGCAAGTAAAATGACACCTCTAATTTTTTCTTAAGATAGTTTGAATGTGGCATGAGTTTCTCCCCCTAAACTTTATTTCATTCCAACATCTCTAGAGAATATAGTTTTCGAAAGTAAAATTCTCTTATGTAAGAGGCAAATGAAGTTCATGTGGTGAATCTTTTTTAAATGTTTTCCTGCTTCATTTCAGAAGGATAGATAATTTATTATATACCCTAGTCTTTTCTTGGTGAAAAAAATTCCCAAAAGACTAACTTTAAGTTAAAAGAATAACAGCAGGATGACAATAGAATACTGCCTTACTGTACATACAAATTCTACTTTAGTACAATCCCATAAGTTTAGCAATGTATTTTTGAAGACTATTTTTCTATTGTGTAGGCAAAATAAAGGACTATTTTCTATTTTCCCAGTATAACTCTTTATGTATTCAGTGGGTACAGTACTTGCTGCTACAAGGTTATAATGAGTATTTCCAATATATATGCAGTCCCTGTTTGTGGAGTAAAATCCCATATGAAATAGATGATGAAATTCAGTTTCCAACACAATGGACTATATTCTTTGATTCTTTTTATGTCCAAAATACTTTAAGAAGCAACCATTACAACAAACCTGGGGTTTTAGGACTCTTCACAGACTAAAAGTGATTTCTTCTGTGACTTTAGAGCTATTCTGGGGCTCCTGCCCATCAATGGGTGGGTCTTCATAAAGCTACCATAAAAAAAGGAAAGTGTGATTTCTAACATCTGTTAGGTTTTGTTTTGTTTTTCTTAACAATCTTGGGCATCAGAAGAATTTTAAGAAAAACCAGGAGTTAGTATCTCTCTGGAGTAGATCTATTTGCAAAATGTTGGCAGAGGTAGATACAGTACACATATCAGAAGTGTCCAAGCAAAAGTTCAGGAAACCAGGTATCTGTAGAACAACAGGAACATCTCCAAAAGTCAAGGTATAGTAGTGAGAATCTACAAGTCAGTTCCAAGGTTAGGCTCCTTGAGAAGGGTCAAAGCTTGGATCTCCATTTTAATGGGAGCATCCATTGCTTATCTGCTGCTCAAACTGCCTCCTTATATTTTCCATTTCACTTCTTGACAAATCCATTCTCCTTTCACTCACTAACTAGACATAGAGAACTTGAGCTCACTCTGTGAGTTAAATATTCAGCTCCATATTGATAGGAACTGGACATGGATGTTTCCTGATGATTGAAAGTGAATACTTTGCCCATGCTTTCTGAACTTCAAAAGAAAAGATCTAAAACTGTATTTCTCAGTAGTTTATAAACAATGTCTTGTGAGCGAAGGAACCATTAGGGAAAGTTATCCACACTCATTCCATCCCCTACATCTTTAATACTCAGTGTCTGAGAAACAACTATATGGATATCATCTGGCCACTGTTTGAAAATTTTGTTTGCAGAATCTCAGGCTCCAGGCCAAACCTATAAAATCAGCATCTGCATTAAGATCTAGATGATTCATGCACACACTGAAATCTGAGAAGCATTGTCCTAGATGAGCTTTCCCACTAAAGGTTATTTTACCACATGCAAATAGTCCTCTATTGGGAAGTACAGATCAAGTCTGTTCAGCTTGCAATGAACAATCCTGTCTATAAGAAGAAGGCCAAAAAAAAAAAAAAGAAAGAAATCTATTAGTGGACTAAGATGGACAATGGTATTTTGTTTATATGAATATGATAAAATTTATATGTCTATATACATTTATCTTATAGCTTGAAAACTTAAAAATAATCTGCTTTTCACATAATTTTACATATATGAAGAATATTTTGACTGGCTAAAGATTCAAATCAAATCTCCAAAAATCACCAATTAGCACTCATTAAATAAAGTCAAGACTGCAATATTATCAATGCTATGATCAACTAACACTGTCTATTTGAGGTGGTTTTTTTTAATGGCCTAAAATATTTTCTATTGAGAAGACAGCTGTTTGTATGGAAGAATGCATACTAGGGGTCAAGAGATCTGGATTCCAGTCCTAAATGTTTTATCTTGGAGAGATTAATTCTCTTTTCTGGATCTTGCTTTCCTTTGAAGAAAACATTGTACCAAATAATCTCCAAGATCTTTTTAAACTCTGACTCCTTGCTTCCATGACTCACTGAATATTTTCCTACAAAGATAATTTGAACCAATGCCTTGTATCTTAATTAAGCTATCAAATAATTGAAATAATTGCTCTTCATTATGGAAATACAAAGTAATCGTTAGTGATGTGCTCTTCATACTTCACTTTTTAAATCATCAGCTCCAGTTTGTCTTAATATATTTCACATTCATTTTATAAGTTATTCAGGCATGGAATCATATTCTAAGATTGTGTGAAAATACGTAGAGATGAGAGGCCTAAAACAGAAAAGAGACATGTCAAAATAGGCAATGAGGATCGGGGATTTAGCCCAGTAGCACCATTTCTGCCTCGCAAGCTCAAGGTCCTGAGTTTGATCCCAGGTACCAAAAAAAAAGAAAAAAAGGGAATGATTCTTTAATTGATCTTTAATGGAAGCAAGTCTTGTTTATTCCTCACTTAGTCCAGCAGCCTCTAACCTTTTTTCGTCTTTTTTTTTTATTAAATTCTTTTATTGGTACATTGTAGGTATACAACACAATTACATTTCTCATTGGGAATTGTACCTTTACATAATGCATCTTGGTTCTTATTTTTTCCCCATTCCTAGCCCTCCCTTCATGCCCTCCACCCTTCCCTATTTACAAAGACTTTATTTCCATTTTTTCCATTTCTCATCATTTTTCCATTCCCTTCTTTCCTTTCCCCTGCCCCTCCCACTACCCCTACCCCTACCCCTTTGGACCTTTTCTTCCTATTTTGAATTATCGATTATTCATTCTAATCATTGGTGCATTTTAGGTATACAATATAATGACATTCATCATTGGAAATTTGCACCTTTACATAGTCTCTCTTGGTTCTTATTTTTCACCCTTGCCCAGCCCTCCCTTCAACCCTTCCATTCCTCCCTATTTACAAAGCTTTTGTTCCTATTTTTCCCTTTTCTCATATTAATCCCATTCCCTTCTATCCTTTCCCCTAGCCCTCCCACTTCCTTCCCCTTTGCCCCTTTTCTTCCTATTTCACATGACCTATTATACATTTAGTCCTTATTTACACTTTCAGTTTCTCACACCAGAGAAACTATTCTAACCTTTTTTCTTATATCTGCCTATTGATCATAGTTCACAAATAACCATTGCCTAAGAAACTTAAGGAACCTTATGCTCTGAGGTATAAAAAGTCATACTTTTATAAACAAATAGTTAAATATTCAAGTTATAAAGTTAGTGGAACCTGGGTTTAGTCAATGAATGATTTCTGGGAGCTTATGATTCAAAGAGCAAAATGTTCTCTGGCCAGTTTGAACAATGTACAAAGAGCACCCTAATGTAAGCACAAGTTACTATTAGCCATGTCACTGATCTTTGTAGATGTTAAATTTTCCTAAGTGCCTAAGGCCAATCCTAGTAGTCAGTTATGGACTAAAGATTCAAACTGATTTGATCTGAAAAGATAGATCTCTTACCGCCTATATAAGATCAAAGTAGTTTGACTCCCTGTACTGTGATGACCCAACTGAATTGGTGAATCCCAAATTAAGGAGCAACCAGAGGCACCTGAGTTCCAGGTAACAGTCTCTAGAGGAAATCTGGGTTTCTCTTTTTTCAGCTGCCCTCTGCTGCCCATCACTTGCAGGAAGAGTTGGCCTTGCCTTTAGTAACTTTCCTATCTCCTTAGAGTAGACAAGAAAGAAACTGATTTGTATGTTTTTTAAAAGTGCCTTTACTTTTTTTTAAAGTTTTTGTTTTGCAAGGAAATGATATTGGGTGAAAATTAATATATACTTAATATGAATTTCTTTTAAATGAATTGAGAGATGATGAAAGGGAGGCCAGAAAGGGAATGATAAAACAGTCTAAGGGCTAACTAGCACAGTATTTAATGGTTTTTGTATATTGTTTAATTAGATTATCATACAGCTAATGTGAATAGTGTAACTTAGTTTGTCTGATAAGAAATTGAGTCTGGCTATGATTTGAGGATAAACCTACCACCTTCATTTAAAAACACTGATGCACTTCTGAATATCATTGAAAGACCAGTGTCTGAAAAAGACAATTGTGCACTTTGAAATTTCTCACACAGATGGAAAAATATTAATGACTGAATCATCATTCCTAGTGTTGCTAAAATAGATTTGCCATTGATGAAGCCTGTGTGTACGTCAGTGAACAAATTTCCTTTTCTGCCTTTTAGACTAAAGCACAATATTGTCCCTATTAGAATAGTAACTGAGTACTCAATGTTCAGCTCTAGATCACATTACTGCCACTAAGCAGACTATATGACCTTGCTTAAATTTGGTAAATTTTGGTCCCCATTTGCTAAATAAGTGAGTAGGCCAAAAATATTTCTAACACTTCCAGCTCTTTCTTTAATTCTTATGCTTCAGGTAATCAAAAATTTCAGGTCAAAGGCCTAGGTGCAGTCACTTGCTGACATGTTCTTGGCCTAACCAGTGAATTCTTGAGTCAGTGTGTCTGCAAAAATGCATCAGAGAAAAACAGATTCATTTCTTAAAGCCTGGAAGATTTAATATCTTTGTTTCTCCTTTTCCTTCTTAGCTTTACATACCTTGTAGATTGTCTGCTTCTCTTCTCCTAGGGGCCAAATATGTACAGTAGCAACCATAGGACCTGCAACACACAAAATTATTCATAAACAATGACTTTGGCCCTGCAAAGGACTGGTCAAACATTAAGTCAGCCCTACATACATCTAAGCCCAAGCTGAGGGTCATGAGTACCATTTAGAAATTTGCATGAACAAAGATTCAAGCCTGTATTTATTATTTGGTTAAATCAAAGGCCATCAATAAATCCAAGCTGTCTCATTGACTAGATACTAGAAGTCTTAAGAAGAAACAAAAATATAGTGATTATTTTAGAGCTTATGATCTAACTAGAAACTGTATTTATAATTGCAACCTAGATTTATTCCATGGTTAGCAAACACATCATCTGTAAACCAAACAGGAGTTCTTTCCAAATTTTTGTGTTTCAGGAAGGTGATTTTTGGTATGGGGACATTGTAGAATCTATTTCAATTCAAATAAAAACAAAAGAAGAAAATAGGATGTTTCCAAAGTTATGGGCATCTTAGAGTGCTAATAAATGCCAAGGCTAGCCACTAAACATCTTAGTGAAAATGATAAATGCAATAATTTTCTGAGTTTATGGCTATGAGATCTATTTAATTTACACCAAAGGCTGGCAGCTAGTCTGCCCACATCAATTCCTTTGACTTATGCCCTAAATTCAATTTAAACAGCATTGAGATGTGTACAGTGGAAAGATATAACCTGTTTATATGGTGTGGTCAATGACCAGAGGGACTCTAAGATAATCTTAGTTTATTAATCAATTAACATTTTACCTGCTGCTATTTTAAAAAGGAAAAACAACACTAAAATCTTTGGGAACTAAAGCAGTAATGTCAGAAATAATTTTTAATAGGTATGGTCAAATTATGCTCCACCTGAATAAACTTCAAAATACTGAGTTTTTCTGTGCACATTTTGCAAATCTTGAGGGGGGATCTTTTTATCATATTATCTAAAATTGAAAACTATATAGCAAAAATACCTCTGAAAAATTATTTGTTTTATAAAATTCCTGGAAAAAATAACATTGAAGTGACAACCTTCCCTCTGTGTCCTAATAACCTTCCTTCAGAACTGCTTACAGAAAGGTATTATATCTCATGCTTTGACTCTTTCAGTGACATATATATTTGTCATATGACATTACTCACTTTAAAGAAACCATTATATTACTTTACACTATATTGTTTTATGTGTTCAAAAATGCTATATGTCACATTAAAATATATAATCTTCATGAAACTCATCATGTAATAAAATGAAAATCATTATTTAATGATACAATTTATCCATATATAATTTCAATATGATTGTGTCTATGTCTATAAAACAAAACTAAAAAAATGTAATAATATATTTGTTGAAACTGTGAATGTACTAATTTTTTCTGTATTCTGTCTAGAAATAGTATATGCAGTTGTACAGCTGATCTGGGAGCTATGTGTTTAAAGTACAATCCAACAGCTGCTTAAATGTCATTCCCCCCATTTTGCTTCGTGAGACTCCTGAGTCTTCATGTATGTTATTTGCATCATAGGCTGGCTTTTGCACTTCATTCATGGAAACAATTTAAGAGTCTCATATGGAAACCAAAGCAATCTAGACTTAGCCCACTGAGTGAGTATGTGTCCTGCAAAAAGCCATACTGAAGTGAAGTCTGCCATAGTGCAAGGTTCGACGTCATCAAAGCTGCCACTACCTCTGCTTTTCCTTTTTCTCTAGAAAATGCCAAGCAAAATTCCTTGGCATTAAGTGGAAAATCAGAAGTGATTGTTACAATATGTTGCTGGAGTTTTTTTTAATAGAATACACCTTCTAATTCACCACTTTGCAGGTTTTTGTTGTTTTCTGAGTAACCATTTTTTACATTATTATTCTTTTATTCAGAAAAACTGGCTGATGAGTAAAGTTCGGAAGGAATATATAGTCATCAGATTTTTAAAAATCACAGAGTATCAGTTTATTTCTTGTAAGTTACTTCAGGGTGGTTACCCAAAGCCATGAAAATATATGTGATTATTGAAAATACCCAGCTCAGTGCCTAACTCCATAAATATTTACTTCCCTTGATTACCTTTCCTCTATTTTTTTCTTACTTGAAGAAGAGCAAATTTACATGTGTGTTGCTGAAACAATTTTTCTTGAAGAGTGTTTGCTGCTAACAGATCTATAATCAGGAATACAATTTAATTTCCCTATATCCCTTAAAAATAAATCTTTTCTTTATTTCACTTTAGCCATCAAATACACTATGGTATGGGAAACATCAGCCATTTATAAGAAATAATCTCAATTAAATTTTTAAAGCTCATTTCTGTTATTGTTATAACATCTGGTTTTTTCCTTTTTAGCCTTAAAGAATTTTAGTCATCTGATTTGTTATCTTGCATTTTTAATTTTGTAAACCTTTGATTATTGCACATTTTGCTTCCTTTTTTCCAAGGATTTACTCATTTGCATCCTTCTGTTTTGTATGGACAGTTAAATCTTTCTCAGAAGAATGGAGATTATGCTAACTGCTATTCTTACATCTTCATTTTTACTGCATGCCAAAAGACAATGCTTGCCAAACAAAATCTTGGACATCCCAGTGTAATATGATTGTTATATTTCTATTTATGTAATTATTCAAAATACTCAGTTCAGTGCTTGGCTCAATAAATGTTTATTTCCCTTGCCTACCTTTTGTCTATTTTTGTTTTATTTAAAATGAAGGAAAAATAAAAAATAAAAATAAATAAAATGAAGGATGAGGGCCAGGGTTTTAGCTCAGTGGCACTGCGCCTGCCTTGCAAGCACAAGGTCCTGAGTTTGATCCCCAGTACCAAGAAAATAAATAAATAAATGAATAAAAGCTTAGCCCTTTTAATAATCAAAATAATGCAAATTATAACAGGGTACCATTTTCTCATTAAATGAAGGATGAGGGCCAGGGTTTTAGCTCAGTGGCACTGTACCTGCCTTGCAAGCACAAGGTCCTGAGTTTGATCCCCAGTACCAAGAAAATAAATAAATAAATGAATAAAATAAAATAAAATGAAGGATGAGTAGAACAACACATGTGGTCAATGCAATTTTTTTCAAGTTTTTTTGTTGCAAAAAGATCTATAATCAGGGAATTGGTCTTATAAGTTCAACCAAAACATCTTTTCTTATTTATCCTGCCATATGATTACAAGGCAAAATTGCCCTCCTTTACTTCATTCTGGTCATATGCAAGGCTGATAAAAAATAAAATGAGAGGCCCAGGGATTAGTTCAGTGGTTCTGCCACCTGCCTTGCAAGCTCAAGGTCCCAAGTTCGATCCCCGGTACCAAAAGATAAAAGAAATAAAATAAATAAGATAAAGTGAGATGGAACCATGTATATTTGGATCAAATAAGAGAAGCTTATATAAATATTGTGAAATAAAGGAATCACCAACCCATCAAAAAAAAGATACAGAATCCCTTTGAAAATTCATAAATATATTATTAACATCTTGTCTGACAAATTCTGTCAGATGAAGTGTAAGTGGATAACATACTTGCAAAAAATCTAGATCCAAAAATCATCTACTGTTCCTGCTAGTGTCACAGGCTTGCAAAATTGCAAACTATTCACTGCCACCTTTTAAGGAGGAATGAATTTCTTTCTGATATGAGTGTTGGACTCTCAAACTTGGCTTCAGGCAAAGAAACACTAGCTCTCTTCTATTGGAACCTTTAATTTTGGGGTCTATTTATATTTTCAAGATGCAAAATTTGGAGTGTCAGTCTCCAGTCATAGGGTTAGTACAATTAGTGATGAGCTGTGTAAATCACACGTAGTTTTCAAAAAGTATTGCACATGCTTTCTGGAAGGAAACCAGAAATTCTAAGTTTCCACATCTCGGCAGAATCCCCTCTTAAACTTTAATGTAATCAAGACTGCTTCCTACATCTTGTTAACCAAACTTTATACATTCTGGATCTATCTTGTTTTTAAGGACTGGGAGATACAATTTCCGTATTGGTATGAAGGAGAAGGGTGGGAATGTGGAGAAGTATAAGAAATATAGTCATTGAAAAGCCCCGAACAGAGAACTTCCCAGATATAGGGGGAAAAAACTCCTACCGGCTTTGAGTCCTCCTAAAGTGTGCAAGCAAAATTGAAACTGTTGTTGATATTATAAATATATTCCACTTGAGAAGTCCTAACACCTAAAATTGGAATTCTTTTATCTATAACCCCCTCCACCCACTCCACAGGATCCATCAGCTCCCATGGCTCACGCAAGTGTTAAATATCTTCTTTTGTTATAAGGTTCACATTAAAACATATCCTTCAGACTGACTTGAAGCATAGATGTTTTTATAGTTGCAGTAAAGTATTTTTTAAAGAAAAGGTTAGGGGATGTCAGTCAAATAAAACATTGTGTGAACGTTGGACAGAAAACACTGGTATAAGAAAAAGTAACTCAGAAATTTTCATTACTATATTTATAAAAGTGTTTAAAGGTATTTATAAATGTCAAAGTTACAGTTTTAAGGTGACACATTTGTTACTTGTAAAATTCGTAAAACTTACAAGGTAAATTTAAATGACATTTATCAATAGTTTTACTTTACATGGTCAATATTGATGTGGTTGCTGAACTATGTAACTTTATAATACATTTTTCAATCACTTCTCAGAGTAAATTCTCTTGTGATGGTAACAATGCTTAGTTTAAGTTGGCTTAATAAAATATTTCCTGAGAAATGGTGTGTGTGTGTGTGTGTGTGTGTGTGTGTTTAAAAATGAAACTTGAGACAAGCTTTTTTTCTTTGCTTCAACAACATAATTGGAACGTATTTTTAAGGAAAGGGGAAAATGGCATTCTAACACTCTCTAGAAATATGCAGACACATTATAAAACATATCTTAGGACACTCACAGTAGTTTTTTCACACACAAATATTTGTGCTCAAATTTCAATCTATCTTTTCTCGTCTTCCTACTAATGGTAAACATGTCATTATATTCCAGCTTATTGGTTCTGTTTTAAGCAGATATCTATATATCTATATAGATATAGATATATGTATGTATTTTTAATTAATCTTCCTATAGATGAGCTTTTTATTTCCACCATTTTAAGTAACTTTACAATGGACATTCCTATGCCAATTTCATTTTGGAGGGTTACTCCAGCATATCAACCTAGAAGCAGAATTGTTGGGTGTTATGAAAAGCATATTTTAGCATTTCTCAAGTATTAATTCATTGCTTTCTCTCGCTAAGATAGTTGTACAAATGTACAGCCCTAACATCAGTGTAGGAGCTTCCCCATCTTTATCATTATGTAATGTTGTCAGATGTTTTCATATTTGCCAATTTTATGAGTATAAAGTGGTACATTGTTGTTATTTTAACTTTTATTTTCCTGTTCAATCCATCTTACATCTGAATAACTCATCCTTTACCTGCTTGTCTTTTATGGCATCTTTGTAATCTTCTGGATTTCTACATATGCTCAAATCTTAATCTGAGCCTCTACTTTGGTATATTTGTCTGTTTATCTATCCCTGTGCTGGTACTCCATTGATTTATTGCCTTATCATATGCAAAGTCCAGCGATCTGGTAAGTTATTTTCCCCACCACCATACCCTTACTCAAAATTATTCTAGCTATTCTTGTTCATCACATCAATTTTGATATCAAGTTTCCCAAAAACTTGTGTTGGTGACTAGATTATGAATTAAGTTTATGTATTATTCCAAGAGTAGTTACATCCTTAAAACATTGTGTCTTCCTAATCGTGAACATAAGCTATCATTTCACTTACACTAATCTTCAATAAACCTTTATATTATTGTTATAAATGTTCATGTTTGTTTTACTAGATTCATTGCTAGACACTATGTAATTTTTCATTGCTTTTGTAAATGGCACCTTTTAAAAATTATCTTATTCTAAGTGTTTTTTTCTTGTGTGTAAAAACAGTCACTAGTTTTTAATATGATCTTGCATGCTACAACTTTACTATAATTATTAGTTGTTACAATGTGTAAATTTTCTTGAAGTTTTCAATTTTTACAATTATATCATAAGAAAATAATAATGTTATTTCTTCTTTTCCAGTCCTTATATCTATTTTTTCTTCTTTTATCCATTTCTTGGGGTGGGGCTTCAGCACAGTATTAAATAAAAGCAGAGTAATGGGCATTCTTTCTTGCTCCTGACATTAAAAACAATGCTACTGAAAAGTCATTATTAAGTATAATGCATCATGTAGGTGTTTACACATACCCTTCATTGTGTTAAGGAAATTCCTATATATTCCAAATTTGTTAATAATTGTTTCTTGTGAATTGGTATTAAAAGTTTTCATATATTTGTTGGCCATTTGTATTTCTTCCTTTGTGAAGTGTCTATTCATTTCTCTTGCCCACTTCTTGACTGGGTTTTTAATTTTAGGTGTTTAAATTCTTTTAGTGTTTTGTATATTCTAGGTATTAGTTGTCTGAGGAGTAGCTGGAGAAATTTTTCATATTCTGTAGGCTGTCTCTTCACTCTACTGATTGATTCTTTTGCTATACAAAAGCTTTTAAGTCTGATATAATCCCTTTTGTTGATTCTTGCTGCTATTTCTTGTGTGATTGAAGTTCTGTTTAGAAAAATCCTTTCCTGCACTTACGTCTTCAAGTTTTTGCCTATTTTATTTTCCAGTAGGTTTAATATTTCTGTTTTAATATTTAGATTTTTGATTCATTTTTATTTTAACTTAGTATACGTGAGAGATATGGATCTAGTTTCAATCTTCTGCAAATGGATAACCAGTTTTCCCAGCACCATTTGTTGAACAGGCTATCTTTCCTCCAACATATACTTTGTCAAAGATCAAAGATCAAATAGTTTCAATGTGGCAGGGGAGGTTTCTCTATCCTCAGTTCTATTCCATTGATCCATGCATCTGTTTTTGTTCCAGTATCATGCTGTTTTTATCACTACTGCTTTGTAGTACAGCTTGAAGTCAAATATTGCAATGCCTACTGCTTTGCTCTTGCCCAAAATTCCATTTGGTCTCATCTAGTGCCATATAAATTTTAGGTTTGTTTTCTCTAGTACTGTAAAGTATGCTAATGTATTTTGATTGAGACTGCATTGAATCTGTATAACAGTTATGACTATTTTGACAATATTGGTCCTGCCTTTCCAGGAGCAGGGGACATCTTTCCATTTTCTCATGTCCTCTTCCATCTCCTTATTCAGAGTACTGTAGGTTTTTTGTAGAGATCCTTCACTTCCTTGGTTAGGTTAATTCCTAGGTATTTCATTTTCTTGAAGCTACTATGAATGGTATTATTTTCCTAATTTCTTTGTCACTGATTTCATTATTGGTGCACACAAATGCTAATCATCTTTGTGTATTGATCTTGTACCTGCTACAATGCTGAAGTTCATTATCTTTTGGTAGAGTTCTTTGGATCTTCTGAGTAGAGTATTTTTTCATCTGCAAATAATGATAATTTGAGTTCTTTCTTCCCTATATGTATCCTATTTATTTCTTTCTCTTGCCTAATTGCTCTGGCTAATGTTTCAAGCACTATGTTGAATAGAAGAGGCAATAGTAGAAATCTTTGTCTTTTTCCTGATTTTAAGATGAATGTTTTTAGTTTTTCCCCATTTAGTTTAATGCTGGCTGGCTACTGTCATGAATAGCCTTTGTCATATTCTGGTCATATTCTGGTATGGTCCTTCTATACCTGTTTCTTCAGGGTTTTTATCATGAAGCGGTGTTGGATTTTGTCAAAAGCCATTGATAGTATTATATAGTTTTTGACCTTGCTCCTGTTCGTGTCATGTATTACATTTATTGACTTACATATGTTGAACCCTACTATGATCTCTGAGATGAAACTACTTGATCATGATGTATGATGTTTTTGATAATGTGCTGCTTTCTATATGCTAGTATGTTGTTGAGGATTTTTGCATCTATTTCATTAAGGAGATTGGCCTATAATTTTTTTAGTTGGGTCTTTATCTGTTTTGGGGATCAGGGTGATACTGGCTTCCATAAATTAATTATAGAGCATTCCATCCCTTTTAATTTCTTTGATGATCTTGAGGAGTACTGGTGATATAACATTCTTTATAGAATTCAGCATTAAATCCATGAGGTCCTGGGCTTTCTTCAGTTGATAGAGTTTTTATTACTGTATCAATTCATTGCTTGTTATTGGGTTGTTAAGCATACTTACTTCTTCTTGGGTTAGTTTTCATAGTTTCTTTGTGTCTAGGAATCTGTTCATTTCTTCAAATTTTGCTAATTTGCTGAAATATAATTTTTCAAAGTAGTTACTGTCTTCTGGATTTCAACAGTATCTATTGTGATTTGACCTTTTTCATTTCTAATTGCATTCATGTGAGTCTTTTCTTTCTTTCTCTTGGTGAGTCTGGCTTAGGGCTTATCTATTTTGTTTATTCTTTTGAAGAACCAGCTCTTCAATTCACTGATTTTTTTTTTGCTGATTTTTTAGACACAATTTCATTGCTTTCTTCTCTCATAGACACAATTTCATTGATTTCTTCTCTCATCAACACACTCTGAGTTTAAGGGCAGCTCTTCATCTATACAGGAATAACCCTAGGCATAGTGATGCAACTTCTAAAGAATATCATCCTGACATGACTGAAAGAAATAATTGTGCTTTTGTTGTGAAGTTCAAGAGAATGGATAACTGGAGAATTTCAATTGCTAGTAGTGGGACCCATCATTCTACCAGAAGAAATTGATTTAAATTTATAAGATATTCCTTTTAAATATAAAACTTCCTCAATAAAATTATCCACCTGCCATTCTGCCACATTTATTATTGAATATTACTTAATGAGCATTGTGTCAGGTACTGTGTTAGGACAAGTGAGTAATATGGACATGCTCCATGGCTTCTCAGGGACTGCAGTCTAGTGAGAAAGCTGGATTAATCCATTTTTCCAGGTCTCTCAGAATGCGGCTTTTTAAAAAATAGCAAGTTCAATAATTCTGATAAGACTTGTCAGAAGAGTCCTGATGAATAAATGAAATGACTTCAGCATTCCACTCTTTTTTTCAAAATAATCAGTGTTGTATGAAACTCTTATGGTTATAGTTTCAGAACTACATCTCTATTTGGTTATTTCCTTCTTACACATTTGCCAGTCTCAATCTGAACACCTTGTACACACCACTCTTCATAATTTATAACTAATTTATAATTTCATAATTTATAACTATATAATTTATTAACTATGAAATGGAATACATATTATATGAAGTTTCATGGAAATTAAATTCTAACTGAAATTCTTCAAAAAAATCTCTTTTATTCAATTCTAAAACTAAAAATGAGCTGAGAAAGGAAAAAATTATTTTGCAAAGACTATTAGTAATCTTCAGTAACTTTTAATGGATTTAATGCCATGATATTGGCAGGAGCCCTGGGAGCAAAAAGCAAAGTTCAGTTACATTCAGGACTTAACTAATTAACCACTACTGAACATGCATGCAAATAGTTTCTGCTGCAATTTTTAGAGTACCTGGTCCCTAAATATTTTTTCAAGGAGATAGCTCAATATTTCTTTACCTGGTGAAATATATTCTGTACTTTCAAAGTTATGCATTCTGGGC
>NW_004624759.1:19860048-19879305 GCF_000247695.1 Heterocephalus glaber
TTTTTTTTTGATTTCTTGATATATTCTAGATAGTAGACCTTTGTCTGGGGAACAGCTGGTAAAAATATTTTCCCACATTGTCGGTTGTCTCTTAGCTCTGTTGGTGGTTTCTCTTGCAGTGCAGAAGCTTTTTAATAAGATGAGATCCCAATTGTTGATTCTTTGTGCTATTTCCTGTACTACTGAGGATTTGTTCATAAAGGTTTTTCCTATGCCAATGTCTTCAAAAGTTCTACCTAACTTATCTTTCAGCAAGTTTAGTGTTTCTTTTTTAATATTTAGATCTTTAATCCACTTTGATTTTAGGTTTGTGCATGATGAAAGATAGGGGTCTAGTTTTAATCTTTGGCAAGTTAAAATCCAGTTTTTCCAACACCATTTATTAAAGAGGCTATCTTTCCTCCAGTGAGGATGGTTGGATCCTTTGTCAAGCACTCACATACTTAATCCTAGTGTCCTTGAAACTAGCATTGCACCACATGCTCTAGATCCACCCACCTCTGAAAGCCCCACCTATGACCACATGAGGCTTTGGGGGTCATCTAAACACAAACCATAACAATGGTATCTAGCTGTAATGTCAAGAAAAAAATCAAAGGAAAATAAGTCAAAATAAAGTATTAAAATCAGGGATGACTACTGAAAATGATATAAAATGTCTTCACAAATTTCCATCATGCCACTAGGATAAGGGGGACCATCCCCTCAATCACACTCAAGGAGTCTCTGACAGCACAGTGATTTTCCCAGAGTCCTCCAAGCCAGTTCTATACTCCAGGCTCCCCCATTTTGCTCAGGCTCTTGCAGCAGGAACAGAAAAAAGAGACCTGGGACAGCCAAATAGCTTGGGCTTCATGAATTATATCTTGTGTGTTGGTGATTTTCACATGGTGTTTATTTCCCTAGAACTCCACCACCTTATCACAAATTTCGTTCTAGTTAGTAAACATGAACTTAAGCAGCTGTCTGTCTACATGTTTATGTGCCAGAATGGGATCTGGTGCTCATAAACCCTAAACAGGGCTAGGAGGCCTTTGTCTGTTCCCCACCATGATCAATTTTGTCTTCATTTTTCTCCTTATCTTTCCCTTTTCTGCCTCCTTCCTTTCCCTCCTACTTAATTAAATTTTATTAAACTTAATACATGCCTGGTGCTTTAAACACATTTCCTTACATCCTCAGTCCATCTTGTAGTGAATCATATCACATTTCACAGATTAGGAGACAGAAAACTAAAGCATAATTTTAAAATGTGATCAAAGGCAGATACATAGAAGTGACAACCTGGAATTCAAAGCCAAATCTTTCTGACTCCAAACTCAGAAATTCTGCCATGCCCTATTTGCTAATTGTCTCCTAATCCTGTTAGGATTTCTCTTTCCCCTCAGTCGTAGGTTTTTTGCCAAAACTTAAATGTATTTTCTCTGAAGAAGTTAGAATTATACTCAGAGTCTTATGCTCAGAAAGGAGGAAAATATTCTGTAAGCACCAGTAATTTTAAAAAGCAAGGTACAATGCTCTACAATCAGCCCCTTTACCATTCCTCTCCTACCTCTGAGCGTGATAGAGTTCGGTTGATGGTGACAGCAAGTGACTTCAAAAGAGTGGGCTAGCCTTGATGCCTAGAAAGTTTGCTTGCTTTCAGCTCTTTTAATTTGTACTTTTATTTTTTAATTTACACTAATTGTATATGGTCCTGGAATACATAATCTATTGGGATAATCAACATTTCCATCTTTTTATCATTTCTGTGTGTTTAGAGCCTGTGAACTCCTCTCTTGTCATTCTTTATAAAATATATACTGGGTTATTGTAAAACACAATAACCTTACTATGCTATATAACACTAGAATTTATTCCTTCTATCTGACTGTACTTTGGTACCTTTTATCTAATCTCACTCTATTCTCCACCACTACCTTCCCATTCTCTTGTAATCATTAATATATTCCTTTCTTTCATATCAACTCTTTTAGTTTCCACATATGAGAAATAACATGCACTATTTGTTTTTCTGTGTCTAGCTTAAGTTCCAATCATTCTGCTGCAAAGATAGGATTTTACTATTTTTATATCTGAATAATATTTATATAGTCATATATATATGAACTTTTCTTTATCCTTTCATCTTCCAATGAACACTTCTGTTGAATCCATATCTCATCTATGGTAGCTGTGATGGCTTGTGTCTAGATGCCCCCCCCCCCAGCCTCATGAGGTCATAGGTGGTGCTTTTCAGAGGTGGCTGGATATAGAGTATGTGATGCCGGGATTAAATATATGATGCTAGGATCACAGGTGTGTGATTACTAAATTAGTCCACAGATTGTTTTGGCATAGTTCTGGAAGTGCATAATGGGAAGGCCCTCCCTGGATGTGAGTGCTACCTACCTGTAGCCTGGATAGAATATAATCGACAGAAGGAGGGCTACTGTCTATGGTCACTTACTGCTTCTTCACTACTTCACCGCTACTTGCCTTCTGTCTGCCATGAATTCTTTCTTCTCTACAATGCCCCTCTGCCATGCCACCCTTCCTTAGAGCCAGCCAACTATGAACTGAAACCTCTACAAACTACGGGTTAAATAAACCTTTCCTCCTTTAACTTTGGGCATCAGGTATTTTGTCTCAGCAATGAGAAAAGTAACTGAGACAGTGGTATTAGTGCCACAGTGAAAATGAGAGTACAGGCATCTTTTTGATATGCTGATTTTAATATGCTGAAGAGGGAGAGCTGGATATTATACTAGTTCTCTTTTTAGTGTTTTTCAGGAATAACTATATTGCTCTCTATAATGACTGATGTGAGGCAGACATCTGGTAATATCCTTTTGCTCAGACCACACACAGTAGGTTGAGGGCGAGGAGGTTGTTATAGATCTTGGCAGGGATTGCATGATATAGTGCACCACCAAAGAGTGTCCTGCAGCTGTAAGACAGTTTATGCCCTTCAGTCTCAGAGATGGAAACTGCTGCACAGAGGGAGCACTTAATACAATTCTGCTCTAATCAAACAATGCCATCTCCAAACCCCAACACAGTTTCAAGAGGCCTCTGCAGAAGTCTGTATCTCAAACTCTCAGTGCTATCTGTAAGTGTCCTTCAAATGGCCAAGGCTTCACATTCAATGTTGTTGTCTTACCTCCAAGGTAAAAGAATGATAAAATCTTCCTTTCCTAACTTGTTGACTATCTAAAGTCTCAGATGGGATGGTGAACATGACAAGTGTATTTGAAGAATACTAAGATGCTATACAAAAATAAGTCATAATTAGCATTTTAATAAATTGCACCATGTGCATTGTGTGTTTTCAAGTATTTTCTATTTTTTTTTACTTTAGAGGATGAGGAGGCCCTTAATAAATATCCCTTCTCTATTGATCGTAGATGTTGGAAAAATTTTTATCATTACTAAGAGAATTTCCCTGAAAATTTCCAAAGATCCACAAAAGTTGATTTTTCTCTCTCATTTTGCCAGTTTTTCCCTTTTTGATATTATGACTATGGGGGAAGAAAACAAAGCTAAAGTGGTTTGTCTGCTGCAGAACTCTGTAAGAATTAGGAAGCTGAAAATTAAACCCAGTTACCCACTTGGCATTTATTATACAACAGTGGTATGTTCTCTGAATTGAATTCCCTTTTAATGTCTTGAATTTTCCATGTGAATTGAAGTGGAAATTGGTGAATTGGATGAAAACAGTAGTTGTCGTTTGTGTTTAGTCTTAAAAAGCAATTATCAGATCAATTAAAACAATATAAAGAAATATTTTAAAAAACTTATTCAGAAATAATTCTGGAATTCAGCTTTACTAAACCAAATCTCAGTTATCATTTCCCTTCCTTACACTCAATACAAACATACATCCACACACCCATATATGAACACAAATAATTTTCAAGAACCTAAGAAGTTTTATTAGCCATGAACTTTTATGTCATCCTCAAAACATTGCCTATTTTGAATAAACAATACATGCAATTATCTAGATGTTTAGATTTTAATTTTTCTGGCAAAAAAATGAAAGCCAAAGTATATTTTTTTTTCATCTCTGTTGATTATCATTATTAATTCTATTATTTGTTTATTGAGAGGAGTGTTAAGACAAGAAAAATAATTTTCAGGTATTATATTGATTTATTTCACTTACTGATAAATTCTATATTTCTGCTTGCTTACTATCTGTCTCTATTCTTTTCTCTCTTCTGTCCTTCCGTCTTCCTTTCTTCTTTTTTTCCTTTCTTCCTTCAGGCATGATTTTATGTATTACATTTAAGGTCTTCACTCCTTCATTATACTCTTATCTCTCTGGGAATGAATGAATGAATGAATGAATGAAACTGCCTTTCCATTTAAAATTCAGGGTTTTCTTTATGAAGGCTTTTTCTCCAACTCTCTTCTCTCTCCAGCCAACTCTCATAATTCCTATAACCTAGAAGACAAGAGACCTGATAGCCTTCACAGTGAGCAACTCCAATTTTATAGATAGCAAAATGAGTCTGATGAAGCAAAGAGATTTTCAATTCTCGGAAACACTCAAAAAGTTTTTTCCATCACAAAAGAGTAATTAATGCAGAGAGGCACAATGAAAAGCTTTTCTACAGGTGAAATTCTCAGAAAACTTAAGCTATCTTTTTTTGTCATTTCTATGATGAATACCCCAAACCATTTGCTTTTAAAGTAAGATCAAATTAATTACATTAGTGATCATTTACAGCAGAAAAGTTAATGGGATGTCTTTGAAAGAAAATGAGTTTAGAGTTGTTACTTTTCAGCTTCATTTAAAAATACAATTGTTCATTGAGTTTCCTAGGGTTATGACCTCATAGCCACACAGACACCCACATTTCATTCATACATTCTCCTTTTGTGCTGAATAAGAGGCATCACTTCCTCAGCTCTTTCCACCTGTAAAATTATCTTGATGTTGACCTCGAATCTTTAAAATTAGGAGCATTCTTTTCCAAGAGTACTCATGAAGGCTCTAGACACCTCTTCCAGTTCTGATATTTCTGATTCATTATCCCATCCTACTGCTGCCGAGAGGTCATAATCTGTGCTGGCAGGAAAGGTGGAGATGCCCATGGATGATAAAAAAGAGTACTAGGCTAAGAGTTAGAAATCTGAAGTTGCATTCCTATTCTTTAGCTAACTAGCTTGGTAAGCTTAAAAAAAATTACCATATAAGTTTTATCTATAAAATGAGCACTTTGATCCTCCAGACCATCTAGATTCTCTCCCAGCTTCAAACATTTGATGCTTCCTTTGGTTTAGCTTATTTGGTCTTGTGTTGGGAAACTGGTGGGGAGAGCCGTCATCCAGCTCTGTTTCCAGGTATTTGTTAATACTGTCTCTTTTCATTTCCTACAAAAGGAGTCAAAGGCCATTTAACTCCATGATTAATGGTCCACAGACCTGTATTCAGGCATTAGGTAGCACAGAGCCTAGAAAGCACCTTTATTAACAATGATTCCCACAATATACTGCATTGACATACTTTTGCCAAATGAAGAGAGAATCACAGTAAATATGGATAGGGGGCAGCACTGAGGGGCTCCTGACCTGAGCTTCCCTAGCTTGTGAACCACTGTGGTGGGAAAACCAGGTCTTGCCCCAGCACAGCATCCTCCATGGCTTTTGGACTAAATTCAACAGGAACTGCCTTTTCTTTCTCTCCTCTAGGAAATCTTTATTGGGATATCTCAGTTTTTAAATCAAAACTAAATTATGATTTAAGTAATTTTTTTAAAAATTAAGAAACAAAAATGTCTAAGAACCTTTGTTTGTGGAACTATAGGTGATGGTCACAAACAGACTTATGTCATGTTTAGGGGACTATCTTAACCCTACTTAACCTTACTTCCAATAGGTGCTTTCTGGACATCTGTAATCAAGCTTGATCTTCAGACAAAACCCAGAATGCCTCCATGTGACTTCTCTCCTGAAAGATATGAGGTAAAACTCAGGGATTCAAGAAAATCCAAAGAAGTGCTTTCCCACAGAAGGTCTCAATCAGTTTTGACACAAGAAATACCTACAACTGCCTCTGCTTGCCACTAAGCTGTGCCATCCCAGATATTCTATCCTTTAAATCCTTGGGAATTTCTGAAAACATTCCACACAATTTATTACCAGTGTACCAATTGATGTATATGTGTGGGAGTACAAAAGATAGACAGACAGGCAGGCAGATATTGATATATTGCAGAGATAGATACATCACACATGCAATGGCACACATTTCCTTTTTTTAAGTCTCCTTCTTTTAACTAATTGATATGGCAATACATAATCTGACCTTCTAGAGTCCTTCACTAAAATTTATAAAGTTATCTTTTTGCTGTCAGACTAATAATGATTGTGTGCTTTCTCACACACATACACACATGAACACACACACGTGCACACACTTTTACCTTTTACTCTACACAATACTCATAGGTCTGAAATTATAGACCCACAAAGAAGAGAGATACAAGAAAAAAGTTTTATAATCAAAACTATAAACACCACTGGCGCTTCATTTATTTTTTACTTTCAAAAATAGGAACAAAAATGTTACTTCCAAAGCCCCCTTCATTTTTTTTTTTTTTTGTGGTACCAGAGATTGAACTCAGGACCTTGTGCTTGCAAGGCAGGTGCAGCATCACTGAGCTAAATCCCCAGCACTCCCTTCGTTTTTTAAAGGTAAAACCAATTCAAAGCCAAATCTTTCCATTGACAGATAAAAATTCCAGTCCCTTTCTCATGTTTTCTCTAGAAAAGGATCAAAACCCACAAATCATAATTTTGCCTACTAAAAAGAAAGGAGTCAGGAGCTTCTAAGAAGGATGTTGGGTAAATACACCCATATGTGATCCTTCATGCCTCTGGGCTCCGCTCACCAGGCACTGTTAAACTGACCTGCTGATGATCCCATCAGCACTGTGGTGATAAGTAAGAGATTTTAATTTTGTCTATCTGCAGTCCCTTGCCTACGACCATGCACTGGAGATCCACAGGAAACACCTTTCTCCTGTGGCAGCAGCATATTTCCAGAAGCCCCTGATGCTCCACCAGGGACACATGGAATGGCTATTTGATTACGAGGGAAACAGATACCTGGATTTCTTTTCCGGGATTGTCACTGTCAGTGTTGGTCACTGCCACCCGTGAGTATCCTTCCAATCCAGGGGTTTTCATTCAGAAGACTATGTAAAAGAACACGTGACTAACTCAGAACCCTTCATTTGCTTACCCTAGTTGAAAAATACCTATTACAGATTGTAGCTGCCATACTCCCAAATACGCTTCTGGGTAACAACTCTTGACACTGCCCTTTGTTTTCTGACATCACAAGCTCTGCCCATTCTCACTGCACATGCTGAGTGGCATATACTGTGTGCTTGGAGTGTTTCTTGGTGTTTTTCACTAGTAACGGAGGAAGAGAAAAGCAAGGGGCTTTCAGAGAAACATGGAGAAAAGAGTGTAGGATGAGGGATGATGAAAGATGAGAAGCTCTAGTGTGAGCTCTTCATGGACTCTGGTTGATAGGTGAGGAAAGAAATGCTAATAAGATACAGATGTACTTTTAGCTGGAAATTTATTTGGAAATGTATGGAGCAATTAATCTTGAGGCTGTCTGAAGCCTTAATCATCAACTCCCCCACACATGTTTTCAGCAGGTTCTTCTACGGCCCTTTTGGGTTCTGTGTGGCCCTTTCATTTTAATATCTGATATGACTTACCCTTAACAGTTTGGCCAATAAAACATATTAAGTCACAAGGAAAAAGCAGTGAGTCTAAAATAAATTTTATAGGATTAGGCTCTCATATCAAAGGAGGAGGCAAAAGATCTTCTCTTTCAGCAGGTGTCAGTAGTTGAGGAATGAGTTGTCCCTGTAGACTCGGGCTCACCTTCTCCATTTCCTTCTCTTTGTCCTTCCGTCTTCAGGAAGCATCAGTCCCATACAAGGTCCCAAGAAGCATCCAAAATAAATTTCAGATACAATTTAAAACATAACATAAACATACTTAAAAGAAGTAGAGAAAATGGAATAGAGAACAATTTTAAACACTTTCGTTCAATCCTCCCAATAATGTCGGCATTGTCTCTGATAGTTGACCATTTGTGTCCTTGGCTTTCATGACCTTTGTGTTTCTCTTGATTTCCATCTGACCCAAAATTGGTGTCCCTGGTTCTGTTCTTAATTCTCTGCTCTTCCCTCTTTACTTCTTTCATCTCTTAGTTCCCCCCACCACAGAACTGGACCCACCTCATTCCTACCCCTGCCTACTTAGTTATTGCATTTTCAACTTCCTCACTCAACTCTTCAGCCTTGGTGCCTAACCAAGCTATAATAATGAATCAAATGAGGTCATAGCAGACCTCAAGATGCCCCAGATTCTCTGCTACCGTATAGGATATCTCTCACTTTTCATATTCCACCATCAGCTCAAATTTAACATTTTCAAGGTTAAATCCACACAAAGCTTTTTAATTAACATATTCATTTATTTAAGGGTCACATGTGAACTACCTGCTCTGTGAAGCAACTGGGAACTAGACAACAGCAGTATTTCTCAACCATTCTTAGGGTTTTCCCAGTGATCCAGGCAAGACTACTGAATTCATCTTTGAAGCTTCCCTACATTTCATTCCCCATAGCCAACTCGATGTCATGGACAGTTCTCCCTCCACAGAAATGCCTCTCCTACTGGCTCTTCTCCCCTTATTCCCATCAACTCTAGTGTTCTGGGAGATCTTCTTCCCATTGTGAGGCCACTGTGCCCACTGTTATGGTTTTGATCTGGAATGTCCCCTCAAAGCCTCTTTAACTCATTTGGGAAGTGATTGGATTATGGGGCATTGTACTTATTATCAGTGCATTAATCCACAAATGAATTCAGAGCTAAATGTGCTGATAGGAGGTGGGGCCTGGTGAGAGGTGGGTCACTGAGGGGGTAACCTGAAAGGTACATCTCACTCTCCAACTACTGCAATCTCTCTGCTTCCTGCCTGACATGAATTGAGCATGTTTTCCTCAGCTGGGCCCTTTCATCATGCCATTCCTCCCTTGGAGCTAGCCAACCATCCACTAAACTATGAGCCAAAATAAACCCCTCCTCCTTCAATTTGTGGGTGTTGGGTGTTGTGTCTTGGTGATGAAGAAAGTGACTAAGACACCAATCTAGCTGGCCTCCATATTAGCAGTAATCCCTGCTCCATTTTAGGTTTCACTGGCTCTCAGAATTTTTTTTTTCTAAACAGTACTTTTGTCAAGTATTTCTTCTTTTTAAGAGTGCACTGACTCTCCGAAATTTCTACAGTGAGATTCCTGGAACACTGATCACAAGGACAGTTCCATGAAGAAGAATCGCTTGAGAAAATAAGTTTAGGAAATATTTTAAACTCTATCTTCTTTCTGGAGAGAAATGGTGTACATTAACCTATTAAAAGTATTAACAAGTCCCAAGTAAAGTCATCTGTTTGATCTTGACTACCAGATTAATTATTCAAAATTATTCAAGCACTGAACTGATTTATTTGTTTTTGTTTTTGTTTTTTTTGGTACCGGGGATCGAACTCGGGTGCTTGCACTTTTGAGGCAGGCAGCGGAACCACTGAGCTAAATCCCCAGCCCCAAACTGATTGATTTGGAGTAGCAGATATTATTAAAACACAGAATTAGGGTAAAACGAACTTTAGCAATTGCTATTTTTTAGATGAAGGTGAAACACCTTACCCTCCCTTTCCTGGTCTTCCTAGAGGGGCCCACATATTTATCTACATTTAGTTCCTGCTTTCCCTCAGTATGAACTTTCTGTAGAGTTGGCTCAGTCCTTCAAACAGTGTGGTTTCATCATTACAAGACATTCTTCAACACTGACCACTGCTCAGAACCAGGTAATGGGATCCTTTGGAGGAAAAGCTCTTGGTCATGTGCACATGTATTTGATGGCTCTACAGTTCTTCAGAAAAATAAAAGGGGAAGATACTCAGGCTTACCACTAAGTCATACTTATTTCTAAAATGCTCAAATGATTGTTTAAAAAAAATTAAGTAGAAGAAATTCTAAGCCCAAACTCCCTCCTAAACAAGAAATTTCTTGTCTAAAATCCCAAGCACACAATCCTTTAGCCTTCTTTGAGCAATGAAAAATTCATTACCTTTTGAGGCAAGACACACCATTGCTGGACACCCCTAGTGGCCAGAGGAGTTTTTTCTTTGCTGCAGATGAAACCTGCAGCTTGAGACTTTGAGAAATCACCGTATGCCTGAGTTTAGTGGCTAGAATGTGTGTTGGAAGGATATGCCCGGGGACAGTGTGGGTGACCCTGCTCTCCTACTTATCCAGGAAGGTAAACGCGGTGGCACAAAAACAGCTTGGACGCCTGTGGCACACGAGTTCTCTCTTCTTCCACCCTCCAATACACAAATATGCAGAGGAGCTCTCGGCCCTTCTTCCTGAGCCCCTAAAGGTATGGTGCTCTCAACTCAAAAAGATAGTCTCAGGATTCCAAGGGATTTACCCAAAGAAGCAGGAATATGGGCAGCGAATTCAGTCAGTCCATTGAACACTTGTCATGGTGAGCTGTTGGCCACATCTGGAAGCAAGCAAGCAAAAGAAAAGAATTTATGAGCTGCTGATGAAACAAGCCAATATTCACTTGCATCTTCTCTGATCTTCTTTCCTTGGTGACTCTTGTTATCAAACCTTTGCCAAAATCACTGTCCAGCAGCCCCAGTTCCCTTGGTCTTCACATCTATGTCCCCAGAAATTTTCACATCTTTTCTCCTTAGCTTCTCTGCAAAGTTATTTGCATTTCTTCTTTTACAAAGAACAGAGCCATTTTTTAATAATTAACATTAATCTAAAATGCACTTAGATATTTTTGTTAAATAGATATTTTATGCACCTGAAATGATTGAATTTTTAAACTGAATCGAGTTGTAAAACTGTTGACCAAAATTGGCATTTAAGCATTAAATGAATTAATATTTTTGAAGAATCTGTAATAGTGTCCAGTACCTGAAGTTAGCTATTGTTGTACTCTAGCATCTATATTATCTAGGACTCTATTTACTATATTATCTAGGATATATAGAGAAACTTGGAATAGCAGCAATCTATGTTCAGACCCAGATGTTCATGAAATAGTAGAAGTAGGGTGGTCAGAAGTCATAAACACATGCTTCCCAGCCCCTGTCTGGGGACTTGGTTCCCTTCAGTTCTTCCCATTCTTTCATCTAGGCTGAGCTGCACTTTTTATTTGCTCACTTGTATTTTTTTCAAGGTACACACACAACATAGTCAGGCTAGAAGAGCCCTGGGATTGCAGGATCAAAGGCCTTCCAAGCCTTCAGAATCAGGTGGAATGGACTATATTGAGGAGCTAGAAGACCTTAGATATATTCAATCATTAACCACTGTGTCCTTCACCAAGTCTTCCTATCTTAGCATTTCACAGTTAAAAACAATGAAATCCAAAATTCTTCACAGCTCAGCCAACCTCTTAGCTCTTTTTGTATTTCTAACACATAGCACCCACTCAATGAAAAGCTGAAGAATTAATATAACACTTAAATAATGGGACTTCTAGGTAAACTGATCTGAAGGATTCCACCCTTTCTTTCTGAGAGTGAGATACAATCTTGAGCAATTTTGCATGAATTGAATAATCAGGAATTAAAGTGGGGGTCATATATCTTCTTTTTCTCTCCAGGTCATTTTCTTAGTGAACAGTGGCTCAGAAGCCAATGATCTGGCCATGGTGATGGCAAGAGCACACTCAAAAAACACAGACATCATTTCTTTCAGGTAATCACACCTTAGAATAATCCATTTTGATGACATTGACTTATCCCAATACTAAATGTGTATCTTTAAATCTTAGCCTGAAAAAGGAAAGAAGCTTTTCTAGGATATCTTTCTAATTTTAAGTTTTAGGGAAAGAGCAGTCAAGTGAATTTAATAACTAGATAATCCCATCCAAATTGGTTTTACAAGTCCTTGACAGTTATAGTAGTATTAAAAATAATGGAAAACTAAGAATTTCTTCACAGTTACCTGTTTTAGAAGACTCAGAAGGATAACCAGATTCATAAGATTTTTTATAAAAGACAGCAGTAACTTACAGCAAAAACTGGTGGAATGAATAATCCCATTTTTTAACCTAACTAGCTATAATTTCAGTCTAAACTCATACATTCCATATAAAATCCACATGCAGTAATTAAAAGGATAAGGAGATATTTGTTATCAAAGAAATATGAAACAAAGGATTATGATTAATGATTTACCAAAATAGCACTCCAGAATATGTATATCCAAATAAATATTGTTCTATTTGAAGGAGTCATGTACTACCAAAGTTTAACATATGTTGTGTCTCCTCTTTCAAGATATATAACCATCCTTCAAATAATTGTATATCTTCATTTAAAGGTGATCTGGATTTGTGAAATGGTCAAAATTAATTAATCTGATTTACACTAAATATGACTGTTTCATGTTCAAAAGAAATAAAACCTGTATTTCTTATAAGTCAAATAAGGTGGTTATAAGTAATTTAAAGAGACTGACAACAGCTTCATCACAAGAACAAATGCTTGTCTTTTCAAGGTGACTACTTCAAAAACTAGCAGTCATTGAACATATATTTTCTGGCATGTTGCTTATAGATGAGGTTCACACCTTTAAAGTAATAATATAGGGCAAGTTTTACAGTCAAAGTTCTTAGCCAGATGACTTCAAAACTCCTTTCACAATTTCAAATCTAAGATACCATCTGAAAAGATAAATAAGTACATTCATGTCATATAGACTTAGAAGAGTTCTTAGAAATTCTCAGAATTCAGTGTTTATGTTGTTCTAGTTCACCTCTGTAGCCTTCCTAGATTCTTTTGTGCATGTTCTACTCAGGCCAGTGATCCAAGAGACATTAACATGACTCCATCCTCCCATTTCTTTTCTCTGCAGAGGGGCCTACCATGGATGCAGTCCTTACACACTTGGCTTGACAAATATAAGCACCTTCAGGATGGAATTCCCCAGTGGGATGGGTTGCCAATCAGTGAGTTTTAAGGTTTTGTTTGTTTATTGTCTTGTTTCTCGAAGGACTGCTGGGTACGTGGAATAATTGATAAGGTTTTCTGGATATTGTAATTAGAAATGAATATAAGGCCTGTCATTAATCAGAGCATCAACTTGACTCAATTTAATTAAAGACCATTTAGGGAGATTGTTTCTTAGAAAGGCCTTCAGAGTCTGAGTAATAATTATTGATAGAGTTTTTAAACTTCTTTGCTTCTAAGTACAACCAAGTAAACCTAAGACTCTGAGAATGTTGAATCCACAAATTCATCACTGTCCTCACCTTCTGTTCTCACATATATCAATCTTTTCAACCTCAGAATCAGATATTTAATTATCTTTATTCTTTAAAGTCCCCTTATCCAATAAACCTTTGAGAAAGTTGTTTCTAGACTAACATTTAAATCGGTTTTCTTAGAAGAGTGCCCATATAAGTGGTTTCTGAGGGAAAAAAAAAATCTCTTCAAAGTAGAATATGAGATTTTCATCCCAAGGGAGGGGAGAGTGAGGAGACAGAATCTCAGTATCAAATTCAGAAGCCCTCTTGCCTTGATCGCTACCACATACCCCCCCCAACTGGCTGTCTTGGGTTCATATTTTGCCAAAATCCTTTTTTTGCATTTGCAGACAATGTGCCCAGATGTTTTCCGTGGCCCTTGGGGAGGAAGCCACTGTCGAGATTCTCCAGTACAAACAATTAGGAAATGCAGCTGTGCACCAGGTCCAATGGGGCAGGGAGGAAGGGGGACAGTGGAAAATCAAGAGGGGTGAAGAATGAGAAGAAGAGCAGAACCATCCCCGTAGGAACAACCAAATTTGGAGAAAAGGGAAAGGGAAAAGTCAAAGGAAACAAAATTAGAAACTAGTAAGTGACCCCCTCATAGAATCAACACTTTTCATGCCTACCACTGCTTTACTACCAAGGCTTCCCTATCGCCATTAGGAAAAGTATCTCAAGCTATGGGAGATAGGTTTAAAACCCACTATCACCTGACAATTGATTAAAGGCGCTCTATTAGTTCTATTAACATTAGCTCTAATCTCAATTATAAAAGAAAGTGAGGTGGATGGGATTATTTACCAATTCCCAATGGGACAAGAGAAAAGGAAAAAGAATACTTTTGACAATTCAAAACTCCAGTCAAGAAAAAAGAAAAGTTCTCCAGGGACTCAGAATGCCAGCCAAAGTAAAAGCATCTGTCAAAACATGAGGCCATTCCTGGAAGCTGGTGACATCTCTTGTAAAAGTTCTAAAAGCAGATGGAAATTTTTTATTTTATTAGTCACATTTTTATTTGTATTTTTTGTCCTTCTCAACATGAAGGAAGGAAGACATGCCATAGAAACATAATTTTCACTTTGGTTTTCAGCAAGCCCTGTCTCATATTTGTCACCATAATACAGGACCTTTTCAAGAAGTGCTCCTGAGTGGTTCTGAAGAACAAACTGCTGTAGCCAAAAGATCTTTAAAGGAATAGCTTGAGTCACCAGGTCGAGAGGAGGAATGCAAGGCAGAAGTCTTAAGAATCATCCTTGAATAAAAGAGTCACAGTCACCACAGTCTTCAAATTCATGTGGAATTGTGGTAAATGGAGGTAGGAGGATGGAAGAATGAGCACTGGAACAAGACAAAATATCCTGGTCACAGGATTTAAAACCACAATGAAGTCCAAAGCTATAATTCAAACTTTGCATTTTAGAGACAAGGAAACTAAGGTCCACATATAGGAAATGAGAGAACTAGAATTTGATCCCGGGTGTTCTGACTCTAAAGCCAACACCTGTGGCTGCCCTCATTCACACTGATGCCTCAACAAGCCAAAGCCAAGCTGAAGAACAACTTTTGCTCTTCTGGCCATGCTGGAGGAAGTGCGTGAAGTCAAGAAATCTCAATTCCACTTCCAGTACTGCCAGGGTTCACCTAGGACAAAAGCACCATCATTTGCTTCAGTTTTCTCCTGTAAAATAAAGTTAGCAATACCTATCCCCCCCCACTCTAACTCTCATCACACTGTATGATATAGGGCATACAAACATATTTGCAGAGGAAGGAAGTTAATAGCAATTTAAATTTAATTTTTACTTAACTATATGATGTCTGTGTGCAAAACCACCAGCACAGAGTCTAGTAGACAGAATGCTCAAGAGCTATTCATTTCCTCCCCACTACACAACCATATGTTTGTCCGTCTCTCTTTCTCTCTGTCTGTCTCTCTCTCTCTTCCCTTCTCTGCACCCTCCTGTTTTGAGGGCTTAAAAACTTGAAAACGCCAGACCTCATGGTCATCTCTCTAGTCATATCTAAAGGCTAAATGATGGTGGGAAGCATATATTTCTGCCTCTCTGACCTGCTGTCTTTGATGTATACAGAGTCTGCTGTTTTCTTAACCACTTACCAGTCTGATTATTTAAATACAGGATGAACAAAAATTGCATATTTTTTCACTAATTTTTATAAGATAACAGGAAATATAAAAAGGACAATTTTATCAAATTCATTCAATACAAGAATCAACTGGTTGAAATGACACCTGCCCAAGTGATTCTCAGGACAGTATGTAAACAAACACCGCTGCCCAAGTGATGCTTGGGATAAATTGTTAAGTGGTTAACTCTTTTTTTTTCTTTGTAATTAATCATATGGGTACACTTTTTTTTTCATATTGGTACACTTTTGACATACATAATGAGCATATTCATCATGGGAAATTTGCACCTGTACATCATATACCTTGATTCTTTTTACCTATTCCCCTCCCTTCCCCTCAATCCTCCTTCCCTTCTCCCTTTACAAAACATTGTTTCTATTGTTTTCCTTCCATTCTTTTTAAAAATCTCTATTCCCTCTTTTTCCTTCCCTCTTCCATTCCCTTGTTCCCCTTTCGATTTGAATATTTTCTTCCACAAAATTGGCCAATTTTGGTCCTTATTTACTCTTTGGGTTTCTCACACAAGAGAAACAATGCAATATATAAACATGTGTATCATATTTATTTCACTTAAAATTATGTTCTCAAGGTGTATCCATTTAACTAAAACCATCTCAAGTTTATTCTCCTTTATGACAGAGTAGTACTCCACTGTATCTTCAAGAGACAAGATTGATATCATATCTTCAAATAGGTTGGAATACAAAAAGGGACCCCAGCCTCCTCCATTTGGATCTGAGAGTGTTTGGTCTTTGTTGTCAAATTGGTGAATTCACAGATCCATATCAACATATTGAGTACTTTGAGTATAGAAGACTCCAGTTCTAAATTCCTCTCAGCCTGTCCACTGTATGCATACAGGTTCCAACCATATTAGGAATATTTTCATTTCAGAGTTATGTTATCAAATCCCAGAATAGGCAGGAGGCTATTTTGTTTGGGTATTTTTTGTTTGTTTGTTTGTTTTTGGTACTGGGAATCGAACTCGAGGGCAGGAGGCTATTTTGTAAGCCTAATATAGTTTTTGTTTTAATGTGGTAGCTGTTATCACACTATGTCTACTTTCCCAGGAGTTTTTCTCTCCAGAGGTTCCTTCCAAGCCCTGACTTTCAGATACAACCTATATGAAATTCACCTCTCAATCCCCACTCCCCCCATAATGTTCCAGTCCTGCTGTTGATTGTACCATTCTCCTTTGGGAATAAGTTTTCTTTTCCTTAAAAAATGTTGATCTTTTTAGGTACCTCATTCTGCTCTTTCTGTATCACCAACTAAAATAGACTGCCATAGCCACACTGTGATAATGTACACATCCTCTTGAAGTTACCATGGAGACACTAATGTACCAAGTCTCTCTCCAGAGGCTGCCTAACCTGGAGTCACAGCAATCAGCCTCTGAAGCAAGTATGAAATACAGAGATGAGTATAATGACAAGCCTCTTATCACTGAACATGTGGGCACATGGAAGGGAAAGCCATGAAATATCTAGCACAGGCTCAAGCAAAACCTTCCTTTGGTATGGCTGTACCCAGATTTAAGCCTTTGGATTGATTTTACTCTAATCTTTGATTTTTGTAGCTACAAAAGGGCTTGCTTAATCTCCAAATTATGTCTTTTCAATATCTTTTGATCCATCCTTTAGGGTTATCCAATGCCATTTTCTCTTCCTTTTCTAATAGAGAATTTCACTCTCTAGAAGCATAGATTTGTCTATGGTATCCCATCCATCAAAACAATATAAGTGATTCTAAAAACATACTTTTCTGAGTTTAATATTCCTGTCACTCTTCCTTTTCGTGCACCTAACCTCCAATCTCCAACTAACCAAAGATATCAGATAGATGTCAATTGAGTTGCTAAAATATCACATTTGGGGCCAGGTAGTATTTTTCTTCAGAATGAAGAGCTGAAGTATAAAGTGTATTTTTGCTTTAGCTATGATGGAGATTGCTGGTGGATTCTCTTCCGTATCTCTAGCCTTCAGGAGACAAGCTATGTTCAAACCTCTAGGGAAAGGATCCCATAGTGGATGGTGATTCTCTCCCATCCAGACTGTTTTCACTGTCATAGGGTCAGAGGGCTTCTATCCCATTCACATCTCCCTCTGTGTTCTTTCTTCTGGCCATAGATTTGGGTTTAAGTTCAGAGATGCTATAGTGCTCTTTTGAATTAAATTATAAATCATAAAAATTCTGAAAATTCAATCATTTGTGAATTCAATGGATCTGGGATCTTTAGTATTCCAAGAGTGGAAGAATTCCTCTCTTGCCCTTTCTGCTTCCTTGGTGGTTCCCACCTTCAGTGATCACACAGACACACACACACACACACACACACACGCACACACACAGATAGCTTCTGAGCTTAGACAACCCTTCTGAGCAATCTTCCCCTTCCTTGTGTCCTCTTTCACCCACAAGATGTCTATTTATGTAGGGAGTCTAACAGATAGGGTAGCATCCATCACCAACAGCAAAAACACTTTTACCATCTTGAAGCAGGATGTGAATGCAAAAACGGTTACTAGTATGATACTTGAGCTGGATGGACAACAGTTGGTAGCATTAATATGACAGCGTATGTTATCTCCAGCTGTAAACAACCAAAACTCCTAGATAAAATATGAAACACATCCTCTTTAAAGTATTGATACAAAAAAGTAAGAATTCTCACAAATCCCTGAAAATCAAATAATGGTTGATTACTACAAGTAAAAGTATTTCACATAAGAGTCTGAACTTATCTATGGTATTTAAAGTTCATTCCTTGAAAAATCAGTTTAATTCTATACAACTAAGCTCAGGTACATTACTTTTAAACCTTTCTGTATATTAACTAAAAAGAAATATCCCACTAATGAAAGTAGCAACAATTTAACTAAAATTATCAAGACCTAGGAAACTCAAGGATTACTCTTTCCCACATTTTATCAAAAAGAATTTGAAAACACATCAATAACCAAAGCCAAGTTATTATTTCGAGAAAAGAAAATTCTTTATTGAGGAGAGATTTTTTTCTACACTTTCAAAATTTTTTATAACAATGAAAATTACTGAAAAATAGAATGGATCCTTTTAAAGAATGAAATAAATGCCCCCAGAAATCCAAACAATACACTCCATTCTTCAGAAAAAAATGTCCCTATAATTCAAAAGTTTCTCTAATATACCTGTCAAAACAACCCACAAGAGGGAAAAAGTGGGCTTAAAAGGTCATTTTCAAAATTCGAAACTATTCTAGAAACACAGGGAACTACTAACTCGAAATCCTATTTTAAATTTTCCTCACCCATACCCTGTTTCTAAACTTTAAATTTTTACAAATGTTTTAAACAAAAAACTATGGATTTCTAAAAAACATAAGTAAACAAAAATAAAACAATTCTCAAAAACCTAAAGAGGTCATTAAAGCAGTGTAGCCGCTTTTGGCCTGAGGGCATTTGTCAAATCTGGTAAACTTGGGCCTCAGTTTTTATAGTTCTTGGGGTGCAGGAAAGAAATGACAAAGTCCAGGGCAGAGCCAAAGAAAAGTTCATAAGGAAGCCTCCTCTTCAACAGAGCTGGAATCCCCAAGAGCCCACACCCTTAGCCATGGTCAAATAGATATAAATGTCCCAGCAGCAACTCACCATGTGCAAGAAATCTGCAAGGATTCTCATGCTGAATGGAAGTGAAGGGGACCTGGGAGGAATAACTACCAAAACATCTGAACCACCATGAGATACAATAGAATATATATGAATATATATATATAT
>NW_004624759.1:19879530-19895764 GCF_000247695.1 Heterocephalus glaber
AATCCCCGGTAACAAACAAAAAAAGAGAATAACAAACATTCAAGGAAACAAAACTCCACAGTCATGAAAAAGACCCACAGGGATTTCAAATAACAGTTATAAGATAGACTAGAAGATGAGTGTGTTTAATATATTTAAAGGAAATCAAATATAAGCTTGAAAATAAATATGTGGAGATAAGAAACTATAAGGATTGACAAAGCAAATTTTGAAAATGAGTATATCTTCTAGTAATAAAAAAGTAATCATTGACATTTAAAAGATAGTGAGTGGGTTTACAAGCAATTGGATCCAGTCAAAAAGAGAATTACTAAATTAAACATATCATTTGAACAAGGACATTTTATTCCCTATCCAGAGAAGAAAGATTTTCAAAGAAATTGTTCAGTCTCTGACACTAGGCATAATTTCTACTGTTTGTTCCCCTGTCAGTTCATCAAATATTTACTGAGCACCTACAGTATTTCAAAAATGAACAAGGCATAGTTTCTGTTTTTGATTAAAAGGGAAAGATCTGTAAACAACCATGGGACCAAAAGCCAAGAGCCACAGTGGGTGAAAGTTATCTGATTCTAGCCTATTCCTCTTTGGATTGAATTCTAATAATTCTACAAACACCTTTACTGACTAGAGTCAGAAACACTTTACTCTTTAAAACTATAGATCAGGTTAGGTAGTGATAAAAAGTAAATGAGTTGAGTTTTTAAAAATGTTTTTACTTTTATTAGTACATGTTTGTAGTAGATAATGATAACATTCACTCTAGGGAATTGATACATGTACATAACACATCTCAATTCCCTTCCTTTTCCTCCCTCCCTTCACCTCCCTTTTATTTTTCCAGCAGCAGATTCATTTATTTATCCTATAAGACCTTATAAAGTCATTTATATACACAGATTGAAAACCAAAGTAATAGGACAAAGAACATATAAAACATGCAAAACAATTGTACTAAGTCAAAGTACACTTTTAGACACATTGTCTCCTCTGGATTACAATACCTTTTTCTTCTTTCTCTTTTTTCCTATTAATTAGAGTAAGTTTTAAGTAGATTAAATTACCCCAATTAGATTTGAATTAGATCCGCCCATTTAAGAGGATGAATATCCTTCAGTGAAATAGCTATGCTACATTCAGCATCGCCCTGGGGGCATTTCTTTCCCAGGTGGAAATGCCTGCAGTGGTTTTTCATGTCCTTATGGCTACCCTAATAATTACAAGTCATTTCTACACAACCCTTCCTTCTCAGAAACAAACATCTTCATAGCCTCGTTTGCCATATTCTGAGGTTCTCCAATTAATTTACTCTATTTTTCTTATTTTCTCTATGATTTTTGTCCATTCTTCTGCATCCCATTCTCACATCTTTAAATGCTGTGGTTTGTGTGTTTCTTTGTGTGTGTGTGTTTTGTTTTTGTTTTTTGTTTTTTGCAGACTGCTGCCAAGCTAAAGACCAGTATATTGAACAGTTCAAAGATACTCTGAACACTAGTGTGGCCAAGTCAATTGCTGGATTTTTTGCAGAACCAATCCAAGTAAGTTTGTGAACCTTACACAGTTGACCTCAACTCTACATGAAGAGAGTTTTAATTCATAAATTTTAGAGAATTCCAAGATAATTAAGTATCCATTGTTGTGTCATTCTCCAAATTTAATTCATTTTCTTGGTCCCCTTAAAAACATGAAGTCTTGATTTTAAACTGACCTCCATTTTTAGATGAAATTCTCAGGAAAAGGAAATCCCCATGATTTTTAGTTGCTCAACACTTACAATGTCAAGGTGAGTCTTCCTTAAATCTCATCAAGATCCCTTATTCTACTTTTCTCTAATCTCAGAAAAGAATAAATATTTCATTCATTTTCCAAAAGGCATGATTGGAATAGTTTTATGGACTGGTTATAAAATCATTAATATTACTATTATGATAATGATCTGCCTTTTTTTTTTTAATACTGTGAAAGGGCTTGCACTGATGTAGCCTAGGCTGGCCTCAAACTCATGGTGATCAACCCACCTCAGCCTCCTGAGTGCTGGGATTACAGGTGTGCACCACCATGCCTGGCTTATAGGTCTTCTTGATTTTGTCTTTTGCAGGGTGTGAATGGCATTGTCCAGTACCCAAAGGGGTTTCTAAAAGAAGCCTTTGAGCTGGTGCGAGAAAGGGGAGGAGTGTGTGTTGCTGATGAAGTGAGTAGCAATGGCAGGCCATGATTTAGTGTGGTAGGGTCAAGATGGGCACAGAGAAAACCCTATTTAAACTTTCTGTGGAATTCCAGATGGAAAACAGCAATTGTTTAAACTCTGGTGTATGACCATAAATTAGGGCAGCTTCTGCTAATTGGCCAACAGGTTAGATTAGTTAGTCAATTTAACAGGTACAACATAACCTAAACATCCAATTGATGTCTATCAAATAAATTGCTAATGGGTATCAGTGATGCTACCATTACTCAATGTGTGTGTGTGTGTGCGTCCGTGTGCACGCACATGTGTATGTGTGTGTATGCATGCACGCGTATGCCTTTCTGGTGTTTTCAGCAGGAGTACTGACAAACCAGCTAGAAAACTAAACCTCATAGACAAGTTTTCATCTTAATTTACCAAAATAATATTAACCAATTTGATAGTAGGTACCTTTCTGACCATGCTTGCCTAGAAATGTTTTTAAAGAAAAAACAAATAATAATCCAGGCAATAAATTAGAAGAGTGTTACCATTACTGGTATTTGGAAAATAGTTCCCTCAAAAAATTAAAATCATGGGGTTGAGTTAATAAACATACAATACCTCCACGGGAAGTACTTTGAAAATAATAACACCTATTGGCTGGGTAAGCGCTAGTCCATGTGTTTAAAAAGGATCTATTTACTTATTAGTAGTATGCTTCATACTAGAGTACATCAAAGAAAACAGGCTTTTATGTTCTGACAATAGCTATGAAGACTAAAAGACCAGAGGAGGGTCACCAGTGTCATGGAGGTACAGAACTTACATGTCCCATGCCTCTGCCAGCCCTGCCATCTTTGCCTGAATACTTTCCTTCACTTAAAAATTCCCTACAGCTAATGTGGAGCTGGCCCCGTGGCTGAAATTTTTCAGGTGCCTCTAGTTCCTGTGCAGCTAGGTCTGTTGTGCCATGAATACAATGCACTGATGTTCCTGGTGCCCTCGGCCTGCACAGCCATCCTCTCTCCCCAGCCTGCCTGCAAACTGAGCAAAGTCCTCACTGAGGAAAGTTAATCTGTTGGTCTTTTATTTTGCAATGCACAGAAGAAACAGGAAGATCGATCTTTTGCAAGTGGGAAAGGGTCCAAGTGACCAAGGGCAAAGGAGGGGCGAGAGGAAGGGAAAATAAAAAGATTTAAGATGTGTCTGGTAGATGTACCAAATACCCACAATAAATGTAAACACTATATGTCATAAACATGAACTAATTATAATAACAATAATACTGAAGATGACGAAAGGGGATTTAGAGATGGAGAGAGAGAGAGAGATGTGTGGGGAGGGGAAAGAGATTTTAAAAGAATCAAGATGTGGTATGTACATGCACCTACTCCCTAAGGTGAATGTAAACTTCATGCACTAATAACATAAAATTTTACAAAAAGAAAGTTAATCTGCTAGTTACAAAATAAGAAAACTCTATTCAATCAGTTTGAAATTAGCTACATCAAGGAAGACAATAAACATTGGTCTCTAAATCAGGACATAGTGAAACTGCCATAGACTAATTAAAGGGAAGGTAGATTGAATTCAAAGAAAATACAAATTTCAGAATTTTCTAGGAGATGTGGCTCATGACTTTGAAGAACACAATCAGAAACTGTCTCATATGGGGTAACCCTAAGAAAGAACAGTCCTAATGAATTTGATGTTGACTGCTTTCAGACATTGTGCACATCCAGAGCCCCACTCCCTCCTAGAGCCACCCACTCAGACATAGTCATTTCCAAGACATTTGAGTTTATACACCTTACAGTGATCCATTTCTGTACTATTACACATCCAATTCCATGAAACTTATTCTTCCTAGGTGACTAAACATGGTATATTGTTCTACACCATTTTCTACATTGTCCAAGCCATCTTATGTTTCATCATTTATACCATTTATTTATGGCATTAGGTAGATGAAGTGAAAAAGGGAAATAAGCAGGAAGATGAAATGGATAGATTTTCCTATATTATCTCATTTGGACCAGTTAATCAGCTTTCCTGGAGACCCATAACTAGGAAGAAAGAAACCCAGGATTCAAGCCCAGATCTGTCTCACACCCATGTCTAAACTCTTCCCCTGTATTGGTCACTGTCCTCAAAGAATAACCCCATGAATCTGCTTTTCTTACAGCAGCCTGGAGTGAGTAGGGGAAATAACAAAAACGCCTGAGAAAGAAACGTGTTATTTTAGCTGCATTTAGAATGAGCTCCAGGTGCCTGCACTTATCTCACCCTAGAATGTGTAGTGTATATGCAGAGCGAGACAGACACCGAGCCAGAAAGAGACCAAAGAACCTAAAAGGATCTCTGAGCCCGTGGATTAGGCAAGATGAGCAAGGCTCACCCTCCCGAGCTGAAAAAATTTATGGACTTGAGATTAAATGGTGGCAGACATGTCCAAGGAACATTGCGAGGGTTTGACCCCTTTATGAATCTTGTGACAGATGAATGTGTGGAGATGGCAACTAGTGGGCAACAGAACAATATTGGAATGGTGGTAATACAAGGAAATAGTATCATCATGTTGGAAGCCCTGGAACGAGTTTAAATAACCGTTCAGCAGAGAAATCCATGCCCCTCTTCAAAGCGCTAGTTTCACTATGACCGAAAATTGAGTCATACACATTTTAATATTAAATTTTTTGTTAAATAAAAAAAAAGAGACCAAAGAACCTTCACCAGAAAGGCTGTAGCAGAAGTTTTCAGGAAGATGTTCATGAGGCTTTGTTCAGTAGGACATTTCTGCCATTCCTTCATTCATTCTACAAACACTGTGTCAACTTTGTATCAAGCACTCTGCTAGCACTGGACAGAGGAGAAATAAAGCATTGTCCCTACCATCAAATATGTACATTTGTAACAATAATCTATGGTGAGAGGCTCTGATGGCACCATGTCCAGTTTGCCTTGAGTGGGAGCCCACTGGGCTCAGGAAAAGTGTCCTAGACCAGGTGACCATGAAGCTGGGTCTCAAAAGAAAAGAAGTTACTGAGATGAAGAGGCAGGAAGAGGATCTTTTAGAGAGAAGAGAGCATGCACAAAATCTCAGGCCTACTTTTAGTACAAACCACAGCAATTTCTAGAGTACAGAAGTTCAACCCTGAGTTCACTGGCTCAACTGGCCATTCTCCTACCATAGCTCTCAGGAAGGAGGGAGCACAACCAATCTATCTGGGCTAGGTGGCCCACTGGACAGACAGAAACTCCTGCTCCTCCAGCCTGGGCAAGAAGCAACCTCTCCACTTTTTTACCCACTGTCTTGCACACAGGAAATGCTTATAAGAATTGTTCATCATGGTGAACTTTTTCATATGCATTATTTAGAGGATCCTCATAGCAGCCCTGTGATGTGTTGAGTTTAATATTTCTACTTGATAAATGTCCTATTGAACAAAAGCCTCATGAACATCTTCCTGCAAATTTCTGCTACAGCCTTTCTGGTGAAGGTTCTTTGGTCTCTTTCTGTCTCGGTATCTGTCTCATCATCCTTGATACATAAGTTAACCAAGATGCAGAAGACTTAAGGAACATATCCAGAATCGCACCAAGCTGGTAAATGGTTTTTCACACCTAAAAACTTAGACACAGATTGAGGGATAGAACAAGGATGGTGGTTATGATATGGAGGAGAGAACAGAGGAGGAGGAAGAAGAAGAGGAGAGAAAGGACCAGGATGATGAAGAAGAGAACAGACTGGGGGGAGGGGATTCTCTCCAAAGGTTTCCAGTGATTTTGAATCTGTTTTCATCAGGTGCAGACAGGATTTGGAAGGTTGGGCTCTCACTTCTGGGGCTTCCAAACCCATGAAGTTCTACCTGACATTGTCACCATGGCTAAAGGGATTGCTAATGGCTTTCCCATGGCAGCAGTTGTGACGACTCAAGGTAGGACCTTGGATAGTCCATGGCTGCCTCTGGGCCTCCTGCAATTGTTATAAAGCATGAGGACTAAAATTTTCATGGATAAGAGGCAGTGATGGAAATCACATGATGCACTTCCTAGGCAAATAAGGAAGAGAATCAATCTGTCTGGCAAACTATGGGGCAGAAGGAAAAAGCCAGCCTTTTCTGTTGCCCTTTTCTATAAAGAAAACTTATTCTCTCATTCCTCAATTAAATTTAGGGTTCCACCACACTCACAAGAGGTAGGAAAATATGCCACAAAACCTACCCTAAAACTTCTCCAAATATCATATTCTTGAAAGAAACACATGATTACTTGGTCTTACCATACCAATCAGCTATAGGCTAAAGATTTCTGTTCATGTCTCATCAACAAAAGAGCCAAGCACATTGAATCTCACTTATCCAGAACATTTATAACATGACAGTGTATGTAATCCTAGTGTGTGATGGGAGGTGATGGATGGGATGTGTTACTCTATCTACATTTTATTTTCCCCTAGAAATTGCCAAATCCTTGGCTAGATGTATGCTTCATTTCAACACCTTTGGAGGGAACCCTATGGCCTGTGCCATTGGATCCGCTGTGCTTGAGGTGCGTTCCAGCAGTCACATTTCATACATTGTACATTTCACAAAATTATTCTTTCAAAGCCACACACATTGTCATAACTCTATCACATTGTCTTAAAGTGGAGAGTTAATAAGTAATCCATCAACTTAAGTTAGATTTGTAGTAATTATTCCTTTCCTCCTTTTTTTTTTTTTGGTACTGGGGATTGAACCCGGGTCCTTGCGCTTGTGTAGCAGGTGGCGAAAACATTGAGCTAAATCCCCAACCCCCTTTCCTCCTTTTTAAAGATCTACTTTGGGTACTTGAAGCATTGGGTAAGAAATAATATATAATTACCCTCATATACATGGGAAACATAAGGATGCCCCTAGCAAGGGGTACCATGGAAAATGTTTTGTTATCTGAGTAGCATTTTATGGACAGTTAGTAACTGCCATCCAACTTTTCAGTTTAATTTTGGCCCCATACTGTGTGGGTATTTGTCTTCCTTTCCTTTGTTGTGCTGTAATAAATTAAAGAACTAAAGAAAAAATAAGTTATGATTCCAGCCAGGTAATTCAGCTAACAATTGTTCAGCCCTGTCTCATTGATTACGCCTGGTGACAGCCAATTTTTCTGTTAAAAATGTCTTTTTTGAAATGTCCTTGACAAAATATCATTTGCTTAAGTATGACATATTTCTGGAAGAATGTCCAAAAGGGTAACAACAGTAGTTATTTGTAGCAAGAGAAATTTGTTTGGAGACAAGGATCACAAGAGACATTCTACTGGCTATACTTTTATACTTCCTGATTTTTGAATGGTGAACATGATTTACCTTTTTCAAAAATAATTAAATTTAAAGGTATTTTAAATAAAAATGTCAATGGTGCTTTTGTTAATTAAACACTTATTTTCAAATATGACTAGATCATGAGATGAAAAAGTGAGGGTAAGAATATATCATTTATTTCATTCTGTAGACAATGCCAGCTCTTTTGCTGTTGTTAATCGTTTTGTCATTTGTATCCAATTTAGAAGGTAGAAAGGGTTTAAGTAAACTAACAGGTCTTAAAAACATCAAGATTTATCTGGAGTCATGCAATTATTATCAGATAAATATGAAGGCATTATATTTTATATGTCTTAACCAGACTCACAGGTGTCTTTTGTGAGTGGAACTTAAGTGAAAATCCTTTTATATCTTTAGGTGCCCTGCCTCTCTCTGGGCACAAAAAGAGCTCAGCTTGGCTAAAGAAGCCAGCTCCAAGCTAACATGCTTGGCCTGTGAGAGCCTGTGTCAGGCTAAGGGCTGCTGGACAAAGGTCACTATCCCCCAGGAGGGAAATGTTCTTTCCTCAGAACCTTTGTCTTTTTCAGCTCTGTATCTTAGTTCTCCGCAAAGCCTGGAAATAATGAATTTCTAGAATTTGTGTTACTGACTACACTTGGACAAACATATTTTTTCCTAAATTCTTACTCATCCCTGAAAGGAAGAAGTATCTGAAGGAAACAACCTTTCTACCAAGACTTTTTTATCCTTTACAGCAAACCTTTATTCTAGCCCATGGTGTATGCACACTAGACTCTGTTCTGGTTTCTATTTGTCTGGTTAAATTATTATAAAGATTATGGAAGCTGGACATGGTGGCATATGCCTATAATCCCTAGCACTTTGGGAGGCTGAGGCAGAAGGATCGAAAGATTGAGCCTTAGGCCTGGGTAATTTAGTGAGTCCCTGTCTCAAAATAAAATATATATATGTATATATAAATATAAAAAAAGGACTGGGCGTGTAGCTCACTGCATAGGTCCTGGGATCAATCCCCTGTGCTGCAAAAAGAAAAAAGCATGGACAAATATCTCTGTGCTTCTCAGTCAGTCTTAGAACTTTTTCCATGTAAGGTCTTTGGGGCTTTCTCTCAACAGGTAATTAAAGAAGAAAAGGCACAGGAAAACAGTCAAGACGTTGGTACCTACATGTTACTGAAGTTCGCTAAGCTGCGAGAAGAGTTTGACATTGTTGGAGATGTGCGAGGCAAAGGCCTCATGGTGGGGATTGAAATGGTGCAGGATAAGGTAGGTCCTGGTCTGGTGCTCTCTTGCCAGCTGCTCAGAGCCAGTAGGACTTCATGTAGGAAGCATCAGCCTAAAGCATGCTTCATTCATTTTCAGGGAGGAAGCATATGCAGACAGCAAGACTTATAAACCCCTTGCAAGATGAATAGGGAGTACTGAGTATGAAGAAAATGTTAGCAGATCATGAGGAATTCTGAGAGGTGGAGGAGAACTGGAAAGGAGAGCTGATATTACTCTTACCAGACAAGATAAAGAATATGGGCAATGAATGAATACTTGGAAATACATGGAAGAGAAGAAATTATTTGGGAAAGGGCAGGTAGCCCAGAGAGCTGGTGGAAATAAAGAAAAAGGACAAGGGGCCAGAGATTTAGCTCAGTGGTGCTGCTGCCTGCCTTGCAAGTGCAAGGTCTTAAGTTTGATCCCTGGTACCAAAAAAAGAAAAGAAAAGAGAAAGGACCAGGAGAAAGCCATGGGGAAGGTTTGGGGTGAGGGTGTTAAAAATGTATTCAGTTTTGTATTTGTTTGACTGATTGATTGATTGATTTTGAATGGCTTTTAATCTCCTGAGTAACCCAGGATGAATGCACTCCTCTGATATCTTGAACTCAACATTACAACAATTGAATTTAGCACTATTCCTCCCAGTGACACTGTCTCTGTTTCTCACCCTCCATCATTCTTCCCACTCCCAGCTTCAATATTACAAAATAATCTTTAACTCCTGTGGATGCCTTCTTTGCCTCATCTCTCAAATCCTTCTGTTGCTTGTCTATTTCTGTTGTTGATGACTCTAAAGTCCATGCCAGTAGGAAATTGAGCCTTTCTTCCAGGGAAGCAGAATACTAGTCTGAGGAGAGAAAAGAAGGGAAACCTTGGCATAGAGAAGAGTCCCCAGACCAACCTCATAACTCTAACTTCTGTCCACAGGATCCAGCTTTCCCTTGACTAATTTCTTGCTACAAATTTGGTCTAACCATACTATTTTAGAAGGATTGGTGCTCAATTCTTTTAATATTCAGGCCAGACCATGAATACAAAATTCTTTCATTAATGCCATATGGCAAAGCCAGAACAAAGCTGGCTGATTTAAATGATATTTGAAAACTGAGGGAAGACAGTAGGAAAACAAAGAATGAATGAGATGAAGCTCTCTAGCTCATGAGCCACTCTGTACAGACCTTCAGCTGTGGCCCAGTACAAAGTTGTTTTAAAAGTCCATTCTAGTCTCCACCCCCAGGAACTTCCTAAATATATCTACACTCAAAAGTCAAGAATTCAGAGAAAAAAAACTCTGGGAAAGGAGGGGTGGGGCTATTCCAAACACAACTTCTACATGGTCAAAAGTCATATGAACAAAAGTTCATCAGAACTTTGTCATAGCAAAAACATTAGAATCCTCCCAAAAGGCCACTCATATAGAACAAGTTAAATTATAGTATATCCTTACTACCATGGCAAAGCTATGGAGAGATGTTCAAACTATATTGTAGAAAAGTAAAACAACTCATAAAGCAGTATGTGTAGAATGAGCTCATTTTCATTTTGTTTTGCCATATAATCTTGGGCCTTGATTTAAATCTCAGCTCTTCCAGTCCCCAGTTCTACTCATGGTCTCCTTAATACCATTCATTCTTCTAAGCCCAAGTGTCCTCCAACACAGAATGCAGCACTCTCCTTTCTATCTCTACCTACCGAAGTCCTAGTCTTCTCCAAGGTCCAGTTCTGCATCACACCTCCTCCTAAAAGCTAAGCTTTGCCTCTCCCCATGCAGGGGCCTTGTCCTTCAGAGGATTCCTTGTGTACTCACTGTCGAAGGAGCTCTTTTGGAAAGATTTTTTCCACTCTCTTAGTTCTGGCAGCTATAACAAAGGCCTTTAGATTATGTATCTTATAAATGACAGAAATGTATTTGTCACAATTCTGGAGGCTGAAAAGTCCAAGATCAAAGTGTCCATAAATCAGTGTCTGGTGAGGGCCCACTTCCTGGTTCCTAGATAGCCATCTTACTGCTGTAACTTGCAGCAAGGAGCTCTCTGGGCCTTTTGTAAGGGAACCAATTCCATTCCTGAAGCTTCCATCCTCATGACATAAACTGGGAGGGATCTGAAGAGGTCAGGAAGGAGAAACATTCATTCTTTGGCATCTACCATGTACTTATTGACTCAATTTTTTAATGTGTAAATACCTTATTTTCCTAAATAATTTGTATACTCTTGAGGTCAGAAAGCAAACAGTGCTTTTTTGTGTGTGCATTGGTTTCAAGTCCCTGCAGCACTTCAGGCCACACTTACGTAGTTAAAGCATCCCAGAACTTTGTTATAGTTCTGTCTAGCATAACCCAAGGCAGATACTCCCACATGCTATCAGTGACAATGTAAATCGGTATGTCCCTTTGGATAGCAATTTGTCTGTATCTATAAAAACTGGAAATGTCTATATATTTTGACCTTGCAATTCCACTCCTAGAAATGTGTCCTAAAAAAAATACTCAACAATGCATATAAAAATATATATGAACAGGAATGTTGGCAGCATTATTTATAGTCATGAAAAATTGGAAACAATCTAATTGCTCAATAATAGGAGATGGAAAGAATTACTAGCAGATAATGAAGTACTAGGCAATCTTTAAAGAAATTAAGTAAAGAAATATACTCACATGGAAAGATGTCCAAGATATAGTACAGTGGACACCCGGAATTCGTGGGGTTTACATTCCTAGAACACCCATGAATTGTGAAAAACTGCAAATTTCAAATAGGGTCAGAAAAATGCCTATAAATGCATTTTTTTTTTTTTGGTACTGGGGATTGAACTCGGGTCCTTGCGCTTGCCCAGGAGGCGGTGAAACCACTGAGCTAAATCCCCAGCCCTAAATGCATATTTTTAGAGTTTAAACTCTAAACATGCTATATCTCCTGCAGTTATGTAATTTAATTTAATAAATACTGTATTAATAATGCCTAAGAAAGTGCTGGGCATTTTGACAGCATCTTAGGAAATCTTAGGGCTTTAAGAACAAAACTGAACCCTGCAGATAGCAACACGCAGTACAACAACCTATTAGGATACGCTGGAGATGGGTTACAGGCAGCAGCCAATCCGCAGCAAGAAGAACTGAATAACACTCTTGGATTGGCTACTTGCAAACCTCCCTCCAAAAAGCAATTGTGGAGGATATTTGCAGTTTTCCACAAAATTGCAGGGGTTTCCTCGAAAGAACATTATTAGTTAGATTTTAAGGAAAAATTAATGAAGGACTGAGGCCTCGAACTCTGAACTGCAACTTTGAGGGGGTATACTGTATAAATTATTGAAAAAACTGCAGAACATTATAACATTATGAAGTATGTGTAATACCTTTTATTCTTAAAATATGTATATAAAGGTGTCTTCATGCACAGAAAAGTGCTCAGATCATACCAAGTTATCAGCAGAAGGTGTCCCTAGGCATAAGATGGAGGGAGGAGAAAGTTTTCATTTTTACTTCATGAACTTTCATACCAGTTTAATTTTCTCAGTAATCACAGATTATTTTTTTAAATTATTTAAATACAGATTCACCAAAAAAAGATTAACATAAAGATACAATAGACACCCAACAAAAAATTTAATTACTAACATGCCCACTTCATTATCAAGCAGTTGGGATACAGGCAGGAACGTGGGGCCTGAGCAGGCTGCCCTCTGGGTTTTCCTCCTTGGAGTTTCCAGCCTTTGTGGAATGCAGACAAAATGTTCAATTACTTACAGCATTTGAAGTGAGGGTGGAATAAATGGGCAAGGAAACATGGAGGATACCTGCCCAAACCAGTGTTGGAGTGGAGCCAAACAAACTCCACCTGTTCAGATGCCTTAAAGTTAGGGGAGGCTTCCACCAACTCATCTTCCCCTCAGGAAACCCTTCCAGTGCCAATGGCCCCCTTCCGAGCTCTCATCCCTCTAATCATATTTAATTTCTTTCCAGTTCTCACATTTTAGCCTTCAATTATTTTAGTCTTCTTTCTCCAATAGAGGAGAACCTCAGGAGCAAGCAGGATGAATGATGGAATTCTGAGATCAATGAGAGGATTCACATCTTGTCCTCCATCCCCATTCCAGGCCCTCCTTTACTTAATGGTGTGAAAGTTGGAATGTTCCTTTCCTTATCCTAAAGCTTTAAGCTAGAGAAAAATGCAAACATCTCTAGGAAGCCCAGTCATATTTTGCTCTCAGATACCAATACTTTACAAAGAATGAAGGATTTGGGAGAGAGTTGAAAGGCTGGTGGGAAGAGAGGAGTGGATGACAGAGCCCAGAGGGAGGGTATGTAGGTAAACCGGAGGGAAAAAAAGAAGCTCAGTGTATTACAGAAAACCATGCTCTACCTGCCGAGGCTGAGCCATGAGCAAGAATCATGTCTGAAGCATCTAAAACCAGAAAACAAGGCCCAGGGCTGGTGTTTCCTGGCTGGTCTACAGAGGAAAGAGGGAAGATAAGGGTAGCAACAGCACTGAGGGCTCCTTAAAGGAGGATTAGAGTTCCCCACCTACCTGAGGATAATTTTTAAAATACAAATCCTAAATTCTGCCCCAAATACTTTAATTTGGCTTAACATGCGGCCCAAATATTTGTACTGTGAAAGCCTTCCTGGTAAAGTAGGCAGAATCAGACTTGTAACAATTAAATTAGTAGGAGGTATTTGTGCTCACAGACTGAAATGGCAGGGCCCAGCCCAATGTCCCCAACAAGTACTGGCATGGCTGAGCCCTCAGGTTGAGGAACATCAGATGCCTAGAGATCAGACAGAGCCTGTTGCTTCCTGAAGTGCTTATGTTTCCTGACCCTGGAGCATGAACTTTTGGGAGAGACAGAGCAAATTTCACAAGCAGAGAGGATGAGGCCCTGGTCCAGCTGTGGCCCAGGAAACCCTGGGCTGCTTGTGCAGTTGCTGAGTCAGTCCCTAGACTTTGAAAGGAGCTCTTTACATGGTCAGGACACCATGCAGAGTTGAGGAGAATTTCAACAAAAATAAAACCGACTTCAAATTTATCTAGCAAGAACCAAACTCCTAGGATAGCTGTTAGCAGAGCCAAGGTTCACTGGATATCTGCAAGGAACTTCATTTTGTCTTTGGAGATTTGGGATGAAATGGAATAAAAACAAATATATTTAAGGATACCCTCCAAAAATCTCATCCAGCAATTCACAGCTTTATTTAATTTCCAGAGCATGGATTGCTTGAATTTTGGTTTGGAGTTGCTTGTTTTGTTTTGTTTTGTTTTCTCCTTGTTGGGAAATAACTCCTCTAACCACTCAAACACCAAATAGAAAACATTTTTTAAATGCATTCACAGATGAGCCGCCAGCCTCTTCCTTGTGAAGAAGTAAATCAAATCCATGAGGACTGCAAAAATATGGGGCTCCTGGTGGGCAGAGGTGGCACTTTTTCTCAGGTAAGAGAAAAAAAGACAGGTGTCTAACCTATTACTTTGAGTTGGCACCTTTCCGATATCCCAGTGCTGGTGGCTTTTCTTCACTGATTGCTCTAGGGCACTTTGCCCACTTCTAGGGATAATGCTCTGTTATGTTCAAAAAAGGGGGAGTGAGGCCTTCTGGACACGAGGGGGAGCTGTGGTAAAATGATTTGATTATCTCAACTCGGGGAAAGATAATACAGGCATATATAAGATGTACCGCCAAACCAGACGATTTTCAGCACAAGTGATTAAATAGATCATAAGAGTCATGCAATAAAAAATTTGTCTCATGTATGAATTAATTCCATTCCTGTTAAAGCACTCTTAGGCAATCTTAGCCACTCTTAGCCACTCTTAACTCAGCCCTGAACTCAGACTTTGTGAACCTGCTCAATCTAAGTCATTGTCAAGGAGGGAAGCAATCTAACAGTCCTGGAAGGCCCAGCTGATCCTTGCTGGAGAGGTGGGCGCTCATCCTGGGCATGGTCTCAAGATCAGCCACTCCTACTGCCCTTCTCCTTCCTGAGAAAAGCCAACTCCACAGCCAGGATCTTTAACTCTCCCTGAGCTGTGGCCCAGAGAGGGTGCTGCTCCGAGGAATGGGACCTGCCCCTAAATCCTTCAAGCCATCAGCCACCTGACCACGGACAGGCTCCAGGGCCAGAGTTGAGGAGTGAGGGTAACTTCTCCTCTTCTCCTAAATGGTGCTTGTCCACTGTCATCTTTCTTGCCCATTTTTTAAAGTTAAAAAAAATTTATGACACAATAATTGTATAAATTTATGGGATAGTATGTGATATATATAGTGTAAATATATATATAGTGTAATGTGCATATCTATCTCCTCATTTATCATTTCTTTGTGGTGAGAATGTTCAAAATCTAGTTTTTTGAAATATGCAGTGCATTATTATCTATAGTCACCTAATGTGCAATGGAACATGAGAACTTCTATCTAACTGTAATTTAGTATTTCCACCAATTTAAACATACCTCATTGTTCCCAGTTATCGTCTCCATTCTTGTCTCTCCTGATTTTCATGGATACTGAAATATCCAGTTCTTGCCTCATACTTTTTGGAGAAAATTTAAGCAATCAGACAAGATCTCTATATAAATTCTATAAATATTTTTTAAATAAATCAAATCACATAATTATTAAAATCTAAGACATGCAAGTCATAAAGATATGAAACAACTAATTATTCATTTGCTCGGCTATCTCTTTGTTACTTGGCAAACACTAATTATAAGTGCTAAGTAGCAAATGATATACTGGGAACTGAAACTATAATGATAAATAAAATCTAGTCCCTCCATAAAGTTGATGGAAGAGGAAAAATAATAAATGGGAAATTACAATACAATGTAGTAACCTCATTTATAAGTATAAAAGAGGTGTTATAGGAGGAGAGATAATGGATATCTAGGCCATACTTTCTGGCGAGCAGTCTTGACTAATGACACAGAGAGTTGACGCACACATAGAAACACGGCAGAGTGCAAATGATTATGCACAGGCTGGTGTGACTGAAGCATAAGGCTCAAGGCAATGAGTGGAAACAGAAGCCCTTTCTTCCTGTCACTGTTCCCAACACTTTGCATGTATGTGTTGACTCAGTTAATGCCCTCACCAAGCATACGAAATAAGAACTACCATTATCCTTATTTTACAAAATAAATAGGCACATTTCCAAAATAGACCACATACTAGCTCATAGAACATGTTTAATTAAATGCAAAGCAATTGAAGTTATCCCATGTATATTATCAGACCATAGAGCAATTAAACTGGAGATCAATAGCATAAGAAACCACAAGAACTTCATAAACACATGGAAATTGAATAACATTCTCCTGAACAACCACTGGGTCACGAAGGTAATTAAAGAAGAAATTAGATCCATCCCACTGCTCCCGGCCCGGAGGTAGGGGCTTCTGAGCAGCCATCCCACTGCTCCTGGTCCAGAGGAAGGGGTTTCCAGGCCACCAACCCTACCACTGCTCCCCGCCC
>NW_004624759.1:19940992-19963545 GCF_000247695.1 Heterocephalus glaber
TAAGTTTCCTTAAAAAAAAAAAAAAAAAATCAACAACTATGCTTCCCAAACTTGCAAAGCTGTGGGATTTCACTGTAGAAGGGCCATGTCTGTATGGACAGAGAAAGCTGTGTTTAATCCAGAGCCTAACAGAGAACACTAAGCCCATGGTTTGGGATTTCAGAAAGTTGTAACAGCTCACTTTATCAAGTAAGTATATGCAGCAACTGTGAGTTGATTCTATGTTGCTGGAGAGCCACACACACTCCCTAGATGGCCCTGAGCTGTATAAACATGGCTGAGCTTTGGCACTACCAAATATAATGGCCTGTTGGAATCATCCCATCAGCATGACTGCAAGTGACAGAATAGGACTTAGGATTTAGAATATTTGATCAAATGGATTGCCTATGTTCATTTATTTTCTATAGCAACACAGTGAGTAGCCACAGTACTTTAAACACATTGTTTCTTCTGTATGTGCTCTGAGTTGTTTGGAATTCAGTTCAGAATTATTTCTTAGAGATATACTGTAGTTCCAGCACTATACTACAGGATGAAAAGGGGGGCAGAGCACCCATCTGTCACCAAGCACTTTGCTGTCTAGTGGAACCTAAGAGCTACCAATAGGGTGGCTTGAGCTGAGCACTCTTAAGCCTTGTGGGAATTTGAATCACTTCAGTCAGTCCTGTGCACCTTTTGAATGAAGTACCTGTGGTGGGCCAAATAAGGCACCTCCTACTCCAAAGATACCTACCTCCAGATAGGATAAAAGTATGTTATATGTATGTACAAATTGTAACAATGAAAGTCACATTATTCTGTATCATTAATACATGCTAATAAAAAAATTTAAAAGCCATGTAAAAACAAAGCAAAATATATCTACTTCCAAATCTCTGAAACATGTGAGTATATTTCTTCACATAGCAAAAGGAGTTCAAAGCTCTTGAGATGAGAAAATCACCATGGATAACCCAGGTGGGTTCAGTGTCATCACAAGGGTCTTTATAAATCGAACAAGGTCAAGTCAGAGATGTGGCAAGGAAATTAACACCCACGGCACTGCAAAAATGTAAATCAATGCTAGTCTTCTTGTTAAATTTGTTTTGAAAAATAATTTTCTAGAATTATCTAATATATCTCATTTTAAATAATAATACTTTCAAACTTTCTCAATTTTAATTGAAATAGAGTAGATAACAATAGGTAGAACCCACATATACAAATACTGTGGGTTCTCAATTTTTAAGTATCTTGAGACCATAAAGTTTGAGAACTATTGTCCAAAGCATGGCTGTCATTTTTCCACTGATCTGTACATTCGTTTGTTTTTCAGGGTATTTGGGATACAAATCATTTGGCAGTTATGTTTTACAAACATCTCATCTGCTGCTCATGTTTTTATTTATGGTGCCTATTTTTCTACAGAACACTTAAGAGCACTACAGTCCTATCTTGTACAAGTGTTGCACTTTCATCTCTTATTTTAAAGAAATCCTTCTGTTTTGCAAAATCATGGAGATAAATTATAGATTCTTATTAAAATGTTTTTGCTCCTCACATTGATATCTTTAACCTATGTAGCTTACTTTTGGGAGGGTGAAGGGTATTGTTTTCACTCTCAAAGTAGCTAGCCACATTCTCTCAACAGCTACACTCCTGTGTACGCATGGCCTCTTTCTGGGCTCTTGTGTTCATACCTCGATCTACTGACCTGCACCGGACACCAGTCACACTGCATCACTGCCACTGCCACTGTAGGCTCTGATGATGCCAGCAGGGCCAAAGTGAAGGAACACAATCAGCCTGTGGAAGCTAGAAAAAGCATGGAGGTAGATTCTCCCAGAAAGCCTACAGAAGGAACTAGCCATGCCAAAACCTTGACTTTCACTCAGAGATCCATTTAAGACAGCTGATCTCCAAAACTATAACATAAGAAATTCATGCTGTTTTAGGTCACTAAGTTTGTGGTAGCTCATTGTAGCAGTAATAGTAAACCAATATAATACCATTACCATCATATTACTGATGGCAAGGCTCAGCTGAGTTAATTAATTTGTTAAAGGTCACACAGCAGGTGAGTGGCAGAGCTGGGATTCAAACCAAGGTCCATTTGCTTGCAAAAAACCATGTTCATGCCTCTGAAGTATAGTCACTCATTCAATACAGAACAATTTGATGGAGTCCAGGACAACACTAGGCAGCCTTACAGCAAGTGTTAGATAGATGTTAAGTTTGTAAATATGTCTATTTTGGGCTCAGAATCCCAGGGAGTTGGTGACAGTTCCAAAGCAAAGCGGCTTCCAAATCTCAAATAGGAAAAGAAACCATTTTTACAGATATTTCTGCCATACTCAACCCTGTACAACTCTTCTTAGGGCCCTTGAGGCAGCTGACCATGGGGTCCAGAGACTGGATGTTGCCAGACCTACCTCTTCAGAAGGCACCAAGGGGATTCATGGAATCAAGGGAGGTCACCTGGTCCAGTTCTTCACAGAATGGCAACAAAACTAAGATCCAGAGGAGAACACACTGTAGAGGAAGATTTGGGTAATGACTAATTGGCAATTAAATCCACATGCTTCGGTGAACTCCTGGGGGAAAAGAGCTGGAACAGATGGGAACTAACATGTAATAAGGGCATTTGTGCAGCACTGTGGTAGGCTATTTGCATATGATACTACATACAATTTTAGCCAGTAACTTATGCAAAAGGAAACAGGTTCAGAGCTCTAATGTAATATGCCAAAGTTAACAAAGCTTGTAAAGCCTAGAGCTGGGATTTGAACCCATGTATTTCTAATTTCATGATCCAGACTCTGATTTGTTCACCCTGCTCTTATGTACAAATGGAGGACTGAGCCATCTCTGCCTTCTGATTTTAAGCACTTCAAGAGGCTCCTCACACCAACCTTCATCTATGAAGATTTCTTCATTGTTACAACTGTTAGTAGGGCAGGGTCTTTAGAAAGCAGAACAAAGGGCTCATGGGGGAGCTATTTGGATTAGGATAGAAGGTTGGATCTGAGACTTTCTCCTGAGACACTCATCTCAGCTCTAGTCTGACTTGAACACTTGAAGCCAAGAGTTCCTGAGTTCAAAGTAATTGCCAGAGAAACACAACAGGTGTATCTCTCCAGCTGCCCAATTTTCCTCTGAGGTAACCTGAATCCAGAATGCATGTATCTCAGCTACCAAGTGACTGCAGATAGGCCTGCTTGCTTTGTATGAGGGAATTTCTCAAAACCCCTAGTAGTGATCTGCATGTGCACATTTTTCACAACACAAAGTTGGAAGTGGGGGGGGATACATGCAGTACTGATTTTTAAAAAATATGCAGTGAGGGATCTTTGTCTTGATGCAGCAATCTCACATACATACATGAACATTTCTCATTATTAGAGAAGGACTTCAAGAAGTAAAATGGCTTCCTTTAACACACAGCTAAAAGCAAAATGTGACCGTGGCCTCTAAAGATGTTCCAACCTTGGCCTGACTTCTGGCTTTTTAGTGAAGGTATCATAGAGCAAAAATTATCATAGGCTGAAATGATTAAGAATTTATTTGTGGTACTATTGTGGAATTACCTAACACTTGGCTTGGGCTTGGCTAGTGTGAAAATGGTGTGAAGGTTCTGTGAGGCTCCCAGGCTGCCAGTCAGATCACTAAGTTTATCCCTGATCAAAGGCCAGTACAGGTATGGTAAGGACCGCACCCTGATGTCACTGGCAAGAAGCAACGACGAACTTGTTTGTTGTTCAGAAGAAAAGAGTTGCTCAAAACTATTTTCATTGCTTCAAGTTTAAACCTGAATTCAAATAGAATTCAAACTTCAATTCTTTAAGATGTATGACAATTTTATAGTGCAGCCTTGACTTAAGCTATTGTCTCCTACACTGTTAATAAAACAGAAGCAGATGTGCTTTATTAGGATAACAATCTGGCAGTGCAGAACATCTTTTTACCCTAATATTTTCCCTTCCAGGAACTGGTCCTAAGGGAAGGAAAATAAAAGCAGCATAGATGAGGGCCGGGGATTTGACTCAGTGGTTTCGCTGCCTGCTGCGCAAGAGCAAGGACCCAAGTTTGATCCCCAGTACCGAAAAAAAAAAAAAAAAGCTGCATAGATGTACATGTACATGTATCTGTTAGAATGTGGTGATGAAAAATCAGAAAGCCTAAAGAACCATAAATAGGAAACTGCTTAAATTATGGAAAATCATAAATTATGTAGGTTTTTAAATAATACTGCCATAAGTTGACATGAAACAGGTAAAAAATATGTGGAAAGCAAGTTTTAAAAACAGTATCAAGAGGAAAAGTTCAGTTTTTTAAACCTATCTGCCTAGTAATAGTCCTAGGAGATAAACAGTAAAATGTTTAAATGTGTAGGATTCCAGAGGATATTTGTCTTCTTTATATTATTCTGAATGTTTTACAAAGAAAATTTTATAGCTTCATTCTTCACAGACACCATTTCTGAGCTAACAAAAATGAAACCAGGTTGTGAAAATCTGCTGCTCTTTTCTGGAAAATGAAGATATTTTAAACTCAAAAAAATAACACAACAAATTGTCCCTAACAATCTTGCCAGAAACATAAGAGTATAATGTCTACTACTCAAAAAATAACCCCTAATTGGTTAATCTTGTAGTTAGGACAAAAGTATAAGTAGGGGAATTAAGAACAATGAAATCACTGCAAAAAAGTAGTGTCCTAAAAACAGGGTTGCCAATAACTGCTTTCACTGGGACAGGCAGTGTTGTGAGCATGCTTGCCAGAAGAGGGCACTGCTGCCTGGACATCACTACAGGTGAACAATCTAGGAGCAGTAGCCCCGCTGCTGTCCGTTAGGCACCCTGCTGCGTGTCCTGCCAGAAGACTGGCTGGCTGTAACTGTGCACTTGCCAGGCAGGAAGCTCACTATCTGGTAAGAGACCTTTCTACTGCTGGATGGAACTGCTGAAATTGTGCTTAATACTCTGAGACAAGTGTTACCACTGGTCTTACAGAGAAGTCTGAGTTCTTTTACAATTTGAAAACAAGAAAAGTATCTTAAAATATTAAAAAGTACATAGTACTTTGTCTAAATAGTTAAATAAAGCTGTTTCCATGACCTTTTCATTTTCAGAAACTGTTAGAAACATTCTCTAAAAATTAAATGACTTGTAGTGCATAGCAGTTTGAGCCTTTGCTATTTTCAGAAGGCACTCAGCATCTAAAGGAACAATGTTGAACCTCTGCCTCATTTTAATGGCAAAGTACTTATCTGTACAAATGTACTGAACTTTCTAATATAATTAATGATCTCTCATCTTCAAGATAGCTGTAGCTGGAAATAATTTGTTCCCTGGACACAAAGAATTTCAGTATATACAGAAGCATTTTAAAAAAACACTATAGGACTAATTTAATCACTCATTTCACTCCAAATTCATTGCTTGGGTTACTTCAGAAAACAAAGTGAATAGTTAAATAAAGCAAAAAAGTATTAGACTATTGAAAATAGGCTAATAGTTATCAAAAGCCTACTATATGCCCAGGTCCTATGTTCACTCTTAAGACTTAACCTTCATTTCTGAAAAACTGATCTCCTATATATTTTATAATTTTTTTTTTTTGGTACTGGGGATTGAACTCAGGACCTTGTGCTTGTGTGGCAGGCGGCAGAACCACTGAGCTAAATCCCCAGCCCTATTTTGTAGATTCTTTAAGGACCTGTCACAGAATTTGCCAGGATCACTGACTAAAACTAACAGCTGCAAGGGAGGGTGCAGCCAACTACAAGTCAGAGTTCTAAAAGGGAGAATGAACACTCAGAAAGATGACAGCCTTAGTCACAATGTGTTTGTGGAATATGCCAGGAATAAAAGGTAGAACTTAAACCCTTAACCCCTTACCCCTTAACTATATATCCTGCTAGTGAAGTGGAGCATTAATTTACATTTTTCTGGATGCTTTAAAGTGTTTTGCTAACATTTTTTTTTCACTTTAAAAACAAAAAACCAACTAACTCTGATGAAGTCCCTTTTGTAGCCAAAGTTCCTTTCCTTCCATTTCCAGAGACAAGTGATTCTCTGAATGTCTCTTTCCCATTGATGTTCCCATGCTTTCTCCATATAAATGACAATCAACACAGCATTTTAAAAAACTATATAAATAGCATGCATTTCATCTTCCTTGAAAGCTTGAGTCAGTATTTTTTCAAGGGCCACCCACAGTGACTATAACAGATTAAGTTCATTTATTTTCACGCTGAATTGTCATTTTATAAATAGGCCAAAACATCCATTTTCTTATCCGTGGGCATCTATGTTATTTGCAACTTTCTTAGATTCTAACAATCCAGCTGTGATCATCCTTGTGCGTTTTCTTGTACACACATGCACAGGTTTCTCTAGTTTTGCTTGTTAAGCTTTCATGATCACGAGTCACCTACGAAATCTTGTTAACCACAGATCTAACTCAGGTGATACCTGTAAACAGTATTTCTACCCAAGTCCACAGGTGATACTCATGCTTCTGCTGCATGCCATATTGTGGAAAGTAGACTAGGAATTGCTGGGTCACAGAGTGTGCATATTATCCACTTTCTTAGACATCATCAAATTGAACCAATTTTTACACCAAAAATGAATGCGTTTCCATTACTCCATTCTCATCAACACTTGATCTTGCAAGATTTTACCTTTTTCCAATCTGGAAGCACAAAATTAAACATTTTCCTGATTATCAGTGACAATGATTAAAATTTTTTGACTATTCAAGCCTTTTCTGTTTGTAGAATTCACCTGTTTTTCTAATATAACAGTTGTCCAGTGTGGTACAAGGGACTCAAGATCCACTCAGGGATCTGCCAAAGTCTCACCTTTTCCAATTACCTATCTATGTGAGGCAGGATTATCTTCACATATTTTAACCAAAACACACAGCAACAGATTAATTACAGTAGCAAGTAGTAGCCTTGCCCTCTTCTATTAAGCTAAACATTAGATATGTAAAAATATAAAAGGATACTCCTCTCACTAAGCTTTTTATTTTCCTACTTGTTATTTAGTGTTATTTTAATAACTTTAAATTTTCTCAATTTTAATTCTAACAGAGTAAATATCAGGAGATATGATCCACATACACAAAAACTCTAGGTTCTCAATTTTTAAAAGTGAAAAGAGGTTTGGAACCAAAGAATTTGTGAGCTGCTGTTCTAACACATATCATTTTCTCATTGACTTGTAGGGCCTTCTTTTGTCTGTTTTTCAATGCATTTTGGATATGAATCCTAAGTCGTATGTTCTGCAAATATTTTCTCCTAGTCTGCAGCTTGCTTCCTACTTATGGTGCCTACTGTTCTACAGAAGTCTTAAATGTATATAGTCCTATTTCATATAAGGCCTGTGCTTTCATCTCTTACAGTATAGAAATCCTCCCCTTTTGCAAAAGCCTAGATTCTCATTTAAAAATTTGGCTTTTCAAGTATGGCTCTTTAATCCATGTTTAATCTATGTTTTCCTCTTAAAGATAGGCTGTCACAATCTGTCAAAAATCGAGTTCCCATATATGCATAGTCCTGTTTTTTGGCCTTGTATTTTCATCAGATTCGTATCTACTGGGCTATATAGTACCAATCACACATTGCTTAAACTATTACAAATTTCCAGTATTGATATTGACAGGACAAACCCATGCCACTCCCTCTTGTTCTTCAAAATTACCTAGATTTGACTTAAAAGAAACTTTTCCCCCACTCCAAGTAATAAATTTTGGGGTGTGTCAGAAGAACTACCAAGATAAGTCTGGAAGCTGCCATGTTGCTGTCATGGAAGCAAGCCCTAATCAGCTGTGTCAGTGGAGTTCCTATTTCTCTGAGCTCAGCTTACTCTTCTGTGAAATCAGACAAGTGACAATCATTTCCCCTTCCCTCTCCAACTCCAAGAGCCTAAAATCTGAATATGAAGACGTTAAAAAAATTTTAATCAATATGGTACAGGTCAACTGTATTAAAGAGAGATGCTTCAGCATTGCAGATTATGGGAAGCCAAACTTGTACCACACAAACAGTAGCATGTTTAGGAATTTGTCTACGGGGTTAAAAGGTCCTCTGTATAGTTTTACCTTGCAAGTTAGACGAGCATCAGCACGGTAGCACAGATCATTCTCAAGGTTTTGGAGTACTCTAAAATGAAACTGTAGCTTACTATAAGAATTTCATTTCCTGTATGAGTTAAATAATTTCAAGGACAATCTTCTACAAATACAAGAAGTCTCCACCTGGAAATTCTGCCAGAGATGATTTAGAAAGAAAAAGAAAACCTGATAAAGCGTCTACATTTTCTCATAGCATCAAAATATCAACTTTGACTCAGCAGCAATCACAGAACATGCATTTCAATGTGACTGATCTATCATTAACTCATGAAGTTTTGCTTTTTCTCCCTGTGATCAAAGTTAGGAATAAACAAAACGCTTAGCTGGGGATAAGATTACTGTTCCTATTTTGAAATAGGGAAGGTCCCAGTGGGTTTTATAGAATATCTCCAGCTTTTGTACCATTGAAAGAATTATAGAAAGGGATTTTCCCCAACCCTCTCCTCCTAGAGCCCTCAATCCATGTATCTTCACACCTAAGCTAACTTCAATTAAGATCACTGACATTTAAATATCAATGTAAATGTGCTCGTGTATTTTAGAATATTAACTTGCCTCAGACAAATGAAGATAAATGTCCACGATTCACCAAAAATGTTATTTTACTCTTGATATAATACATATGTTCATTTTCTTCTTCAGAAGTAGATTTAGGAAGCATTTTCCTTTAAAACAATCCACACTTAATTCAATGCACACACTTCTATTTTGCTTTCTTGATCTTTTTTGGTCACACACTTCTATTTGCAAATATTTTAACTAAAAATATTTTAATTCAAATTCAGAAATATTTCATATAAAGCTTTTAAGAAGCACTTGTTTAAAAAGACCAATTTTTTAAATTGCCTACTTGATCCTAATATACTGTTTTATTTGACCTTCATAATGATCCTGAATGATAAGTAGAGATAATATTATTATGCCAAGAAATGTAGTAAAGATAAGCAAAATGAAGGTCTGAGAAGTTATGACTTTTCAAAATCATGCAGAATTAAAAATGAGCTGTGACTTCTAATCACAAGATAAAGAGCCTTTGAAAATTATGGTTGAGATTTTTGGCAGTCTGAATAAAAGTGAAAAGTAACTTCAATCAGTGTTCACATGATGCAGCAAGAAATTAAACACTTGCACGGTCAGTACAAGGGAAAACAAAGAAAGTCTGAATATTATCTGCAGGACATTCTCTACCCTTCAAGATGGCTTCATATTTTTTATATAAAAAATTGTGTATATGTGATCCTGTACATAGTATTCCTATTCATACTTATGACCACTCATTTTGTTCAGAATAGAGCAAGGCACAGAATGTTCAGATGAAGCCCAGGAGGAAGAAATCAGAGATGGAAACCTGGCTAGTACTGTCCCTGAAAGATCAAGAAAAAACAAGTATGAAGAATAATTAGTGAGAAATATAAATGTAAGACAGTAAAGAAAATACGTATCTTTAAATATAAAAGAAAAAATTTAAAGTTTGAATGTATATTTTAAAGTCAGTGCACAGAGTGATTTAGATAATCGATACTACCTATTAGGGATCAGAAAGACCTTGCCACCAAGGACCCTACATGTTTTAGAGCTTCTACAACAGTTGTTCATTTGATAATTCAAGCATATAAGAAAAAAATTCCAAGGAACAGAAAGTATACATTTCAAGCTAGTAAGTTTAAAGTTGCTTTTAAGACCAATTTTTAAATTTGCCTACCTAATCCTAAAAATTGACTCCTTTATTATTACACTTCATTATACTCAGTAATAATGGTCTACATTCTTTTTGACCTAATATTCACCACTGCTATAGAATACATGGCTTTGAAGTATCAGCCCTACCTAAAAACCCTTCATTAAGTCTCCATCTCTCCAAAAAATTTAAATTAAAGCAAAATAGAATGAAAAACTTCCAAAAGTAGGAAAATAGTGAATTTTAAAACCCAATAAAGAACACATTCTTTATATTAAGTAAAATTCTGAACCATCTGCTACCTGTTCACATCATACAGTCTCTAGAGCTGCCACCACATCTAGGGAAGAAGAGCCATAGAAAGTAATCTGCTACCACCTCCACAATTCAAGTCAGAGCAAAAAAGATGTATCTTGTGGATAATTACCAGTAAAACATCAAATTCAATCACCATAGTTAAACCTTTAAGAGATATCATTCTTTTTTTGAAGATATTATTCTTGAAACACAACATAAATATTCAACTAGTGATTATCATCCTCAGTAAAAAATATAGTAATCAACAACTGGTTAATCAGAAATAATTTTAACTTATTTTAAAAGAACTAGTCATATCAGACAGGAAAAAACTATGATGATTTTAAAAAGACCTGATTTTTTGATAGATCACAGAGCATAATAAAATAAAAAAGCTTTAAATAAGCAAAAACAATGTGAAAATCACAAAACAGCAGAAAGGGGCATTTGTATGTGTTAAAATAATTTAATTTCCCTGTACATTTCTGTCTACATGAGAAACCAAGATACGCACTTTACAATATTTACCTGTTTTAAGACATTCAAGTCAATTCAGACGGCAAAAGTAGAATTCAATCACTAGTGAAATGTTTAAAAAATATATATTAAACAAGAAAGTATCTTTACAAGTTAAAAAATAATCTTCCACAATGCAATAAATTGCAAATCACTGAAATTGTAACTCTTTAGATGATTTCAGTTCAGTTTTTGGTTTCAAAATGTGGACACAGTAAGCAAAAAAGTGTTGGCAGATTTCTATCTGTTTTTACGTTTTTCTTTCTTACTTCGACTACTGGTTATACTGTTTAAAGATGATGATGGAGGTGCTCTTGCATGACCTGTAGCCTTGAGATGGTCAAAAAGTTTATTCCGGGATGGAAACTCACTATGGCAGGTTGTACAGCTGATAAGAACATCACTCTAAAAAGCAAAGAAAATCATAAATTAAGGCAAGTGTTATTATCTGAGAGTAGTGTTTTATGTTACAACATCAAATCAGGATTAAACATCAAATAATAACAAAATAAAGACATTTTAACAAAACAGACAGCAACCAAAATAGGCTCAACAAAGGCAGATGTTCTTGGAAATTAAATCTCATTAACCAACATTATCAACTCTAAGGGGTCTAAGTGTTCAACAGCATGTACCACACAGACTAAAGAGAATGTGCTTTACAACTAATCTTTAGAACTTGACACATGTAATTCCTATCAACAACACTGCAGGTTGCAAAGTAATGGAAAACAAAAAAAGTTAATTGTTGTAGTATCTAATACTGTCACTGCACTTCTTTTTACTTTGAAGAAAAAAGAAAGATAGCAGTACATATGAAAATTCTACCAGCATCCTGCAAAACTACTGATGGATCTGAATTTTGCAAATTCTTCAGGGAAGATATGCATTTGTATCTTCAGAACATTATACTGCTTAAGCAAGATCCATTAAAGAGATGTAAAAATGATTCTGACCTACCTGTACTTGTGATTCAGCAGGTACTTTGACAGATTTTTTCATATCTTTGGTTTTCTTTCCTTTGGATTTAGCAATACTGGAAAATAAATTATCCAGCATAATACAAAAATAAATAATGTGTACCTTTTAATGGTCATCTGGCTTCCAAGAACATTCAAAAGATGAGATGCACTTTGAAATGCTAATTCATTAACTTTAATGCTGATTTAATTAACTACACCTCAAACAGCTTTGTAAACAAGTTCAGAGATCAAATTAAACTGCACAAAATTAAAGAATTTATCTAACACAGTTGCAACAAAAGCTAAAATAATATCCCTAAAATAATCTCTGAACATGTACACAGTATATTATTATAAAAAGCAAAGCATTTAATACTCCATTTATTGAAGCAAACCATCTTTCATAATCAACCAGTAGTAATCATAGATGAGCTATGACATTAAATGTAGATTCCCAAAACATCAACTTCTTGAATTTGATCCAGTCTGTAATGGACATACTCAGACTCACATGAAATGAAGAACTGCATTATAATAAATCTTTCATAAAATTAAGTTTGTTCAATATAAGAAATTTACATTTATTAAAAGATGGGATCCTTTTTACTGATCTGGGTGTCCTCATGAACCCTTTAAACCAGAAGCTGCCAGTCAACCTAGTCAGGTTCCTCCTGTTCTCCCTGCACCCTGAACATGATTCTATGCAACTTCCTCCATGAACTTGAATTTTTCTTAGTCATTCTGTATTTTTCCTCATTTGTGACAATCAAATTCTTAGGGTAAAAATCTGGGTGCAAATGTATTTATAAACAGAATGAATGAGTTATGATAATGCTTCTAAGCACTTCATGGGTAGACTACTATTCAAAGAGAAACTGACATATACCTTTCTTAAATTAAAGAACATATATCTTTAAAGATGCTAACTAGGAGTGTAACACGACATTATGCAGTAGTCAGCCAGCTTTAGAAACATCAAGAACATGGTGCAATGGTATAAAAGGCAACAAGTAGTCCAACAAAAAAAAAAACAACATAGATATACCATAACTATGTCTATAAAACCTCAGAGCAATATTGCTAGCAAATAATTCATAAGAACTAGTATCTAAGACCTTTATTTTTTAAAAAAACAGTATGCAGGGCAAGGGATTTAGCTCAGTGGTTCCACTGCCTGCCTTGCAAGCACAAGGATCTGAGTTCGATTCCCAGTACCAAAAAAATAAAATATAAATAAAAAATAAAAAACAGTATGCACCCACACACAACAAAACACTTCTCATTAGATAGCCACAGTGTTCACATCACTAGAGATCTGCAGCAGAGGGCCCAGCAGTAAAAGCCCTGTTGTCAGGAGGCTGGCAGGGTAGGAAGAGGAGTAGGGACCAGTGATGTTTCTATTTCAGCCCTGCCATTCCTCTTCAGTGACAAGGTAACATGAATTCTCTTAATGTTTTCTCATACCAGTAAAATTTAAAAACTGAACTGTATCAATGGTTGCCCAAATCTGAGAATCCTTTACCCACCCCGACCCCCAGCCAATTCTCATGTAGAAGTTACATAGAAAGTAAATAAACACCTGTTAGCTTTAGGTAAAGAGAGGCTTAGGGACCTACAGCCCCATGTCTTGGCCTTCCCCTAATGCCCTCCAAATAACCCAAAGGACCCTTACACGATGCCTGGGCCCCATGGAGCTAGATAGGGATTAAATGCCAGCTTTCCCATTTATTAGCTTTTGTCCGTGGACCAGTCTTTTTTAAAAATAAATTTTATTTTATTTTATCCCATTCTCCCTCTCAAACTCCCTCCCCTCCCTAAACAAAAGCTTTGTTTCCATTTTTTCCTTCTATTTTCACTTTTTGGACCAGTCTTAATGTAAGATTGCTTTTTATGTTTGCAAAATGAGAACAAATGTCTAGCAGTAGTAAAATAAATGTTAATTTCCCCTTCCTGGGTGCAACTCTACAAAGTTTTTCAAAGCTCTGACATTTCCAGCTTGTGTAGTTCCTCGTCCTCCTTTTTTTTCAGCTAGAGCCCTATTGAGGCCTCAGTTACAGGTTCTTTCAGTCATGCTATTGTATGGAAATTCCTTACATCTGTAAGTACACTTCACCACCTGCAGCTTCAGTGCTGAGCTTATTCAGTTCACATTCCCACTTTAATGTGTCACTTTCACTCTCCCCCCCCCCCCCCCGTGGTCCTGTGAGGATGGGAACCTGAGGCTATTTACTATTCGGATCTCCCCTCAAGGAATAAGCAGGAGGAGGAAGTCAGACAAGGAGGGGAGAAGGGAGAAAAGGAGTGGCTCTCTCCAGAGTGAGCTGTCCCCTAGTTCAGGACTCCATCCACAGCCCCTCTGAGCAGGAAGGCTCCAAGCTGTTGATGTGTGCCCTGAGAACACTGCACGACTGAGGAGGAGCACAGAACATGACTGTCACCAGCATGAAGATGCAGTTAGTGATGCTCCACAGGAGTAGGATGGGGAAAGACATTGAGCAGCTGTCTTGTTCTTCTGCGTGTCAAGGACAAAATGAGAAGCAGGGCAGGATAAAGGAAACAAACTGGATCAAAGTGATTCTGGTCATGTTGCTGAACTCTGTAAGCTCGTTGCTCTAACACTTTCAACACGTCTTATCTGTAGGCATGTGTGTATACCTTTGTATGTATGTCTGTATTTTAGTACAGTTTACACTTAAGTCATGGAAAGATTTGATATATAAAACCTGTCCTTATTATTATAAATATTCAGTGATTAGAAAACAATATGCAATTTTTTTTTCGTACAGGGGATCGAACTCGGGACCTTGTGCTTAACAACATGCAATTCTGACCTACCTTTTAGCTTCACTTTTTGGATCACCACATGGTTCAGTGGTCTTTGTGACACTGACATTTTCTAGAGGACTATCTTCTAATTCTTTGGCATTGTCTTGATTTAAGTTGGTATCTTCTAGATTAACCTTGTCTCCTTCTCCAGTTCCACTTTCATTGAAACTGTCATAATTCTAGATATTAAAACATATATGTCATTATAAACAAATCTATCTACTAATACTGTTATCTTCTGTTAATGTTAATCTTCTGTTATGTTGCCAAGTAGTGTTCCATACTCTAGGAGGAGTAAATCTCAGGAAATAAAAGCAGGTAAGTTAAAAATATATGCTCATTATAGGATATTAAATTAGGGGAAACTGGAAACAATCCAACTATTCAGTAAGTGAAACGGTTGAGTATATGAAGTAAATTCATGAAGTTAAATTATTCAGTTATGTGAGAAATACAATGTTACCAAAATGAAAAAATTATATACAGTTCAATCACAATTTAATATGATATTAAGTGATCTCTATATGTAGAATTAAGGAAGATACTTATACTGTTCTACATTTTCCAAATGATTGGTAATAAGCAACTATTACTTTTATAGTCTGAAAAAAAAGAAGGCCATGAATTGGCATTATAGAAGAAAGATGTCTGGCAAACACATCTTTAATGCCAAAGTCTGTTTTGTTGAGTTGCAATCTGCTGAGCTTGTGCATGTGCACACTCTCGGTCTCTCTTCCCTTCTCTATCTCAACATGCTCTCTGTTCCCCTGAACTCTCTAAAAGTTTTAGGCACACATGAATATCTGTCATCTATCTCCTAGAACAAAAATATTCTGAGTCATGATCCTCATCATATACCAGGAGTTAATAGATATTACCTGCTAGAGTCTACATTCAAATCTGCCATTCTTTTTTTAAAAAGAAACCAAATAATCAAGAACCACATGTTGCATTTATTTTCTTATCTCTTTAATCATTTATTCCAGAACAGTTCTCTCACTTTTTTTAAATCTTTCATGATGTTGGCAATCTGATGATTATTTTGTAGAATGTCTCATCATTTGGCTTTGTCTGATTGTTTCCAAATGATTAGATTCAAGTTAACCATTTCTAGCAAGAGCACTACAAAGATAATGCTGTATCCTCAGTACATTAACATCAACAGATCAGAGGCAATGAGTTACTTGTCCCATTTTCCAGAGATATTAACAAGTTCCTTCATTTCATTCATTTATTACGAGTTTTACCAGATTTTTCTAAAGTATCTTTTCCCTTTTTAAAATTAATATATAATCTGCAGAGTACAACTCTGAGATTGTGTGACTATGCTGTCCACAATAACTTTCCACCCAATGGATATGGAATCATCTATGACTCTTGCCTGGACCATTTATTAGGCTGGTAGTTGGAGAACTGTGATTTTCTATCTCTGGTACTATGCTATCTGTATTTGTACTAACTCATGTTCTGTGATTAAACTCTCTCATCTCCTTTCTTCAACTCTGTAAACTCAATATAGATACATGAGTTTTTAAATAAAATCAACGAATGAAAATATATTATCATTATTCTTTTTTACTGACTCAAATTTTCTCAACTGGCAGACTCTGTAAGTCAGATTCTGAAGACTTCTGACATACCCTCATCAGTTTCTGAGTACAGTATTTCCTTAGTTTCTAGCATAAGATGTTCTGGGCTCACTATTTTTCCCATCTAAGCCCAGAGTTATTCATTTCTCTAAGGAGCAAAACTCAGTTTCCTTCTTGAAGGAAAGGGAACTTAGAAACTAAGACATAGGCCCTAGGTTTGCTCACTGCTAGGGGTTATCATTGCTCATAGGTGCTAATTATTTTAAATCATAAGTTCCTACCAATATCCCCAATTCCAATCCAAAACTTCAGTGCATACATTTGTATTCCCCTTCTCCCACAGAGAATATGGTTCCCAACAGCACTAATTTATTCATTTGCTCTACCCTACAATATACACAAAAGTTTTAGAAATATAACATCAAAAAGTCTGCTAAGTAAAGTTCAACATGTACTTAATTTTACCTTTAATTGGTTAATTTTATCTTTTAACTATATCTCCCAGAAAGATTTCAGAATACTATGTACAAAAGTTACTTGAGGAGTTGGAGATTTAGCTTAGTGGTTCTGCCACCTGCCTTAGAAGTGGAAGGTCCCGAGTTCCATTCCCGGTACCAAAAAAAAACAAAACAAACAAAAAAACCCACAATAAAGCATAATTTTTTTTAAAAAAGTTACTTGAATTACTGTTTGTTTTTTGTCACTGGTTTCTATTTACATTGAGTTCCAGTTTTTTAGGTTTTCTTTTAACATCCTTGTTGGCTTATACAACTTTTAAAAAATCATACAAAAACTTCTCCCATGCTGAACATGGTGGTGTAATCTCAGCACTCTGGAATGTTGAGGCAGGAGAATCAAAGTTCAATTCCATCCTGGGCAACTTAGCAAGACCTTGTCCTTAACTTTTTTTTTTTTGGTACCAGGGATCAAATTCGGGTCCTTGCGCTTGTGAGGCAGGCATCAGAACCACTGAGCTAAATCCCAGGCCCTACCAAGACCTTGTCTCTCTTTTTTTTTTGGTACCTTGGATGGAACTCGGGACCTTGCGCTTGGGAGGCAGGCAGCAGAACCACTGAGCTAAATCCCTGGTTCAAGACCTTGTCTCAAACTAGTTAAGTTTTTCAGTAATAAAAACATTTCTTTAATAGTCAAATCATTACAAGTTTTAAGCCAAATGCTCCTTTTGCAATATTTCATTGATGCTGTTTGGCAGAATAAACCTAGATATACAACAACCAAAATCTCTTTTCAGATTTTAGTTGTCTTGACTTAGAAGCCTATCATCAGACATATCATATTTTTAAAACATGGCACTGAGCTAATACATACCAGGGGAGTTCTGTATTAAACTTTGTTAAACACACAATACCAATTAAATTAGTTTCATACACAAAATGGAGGGACACTGAAAAAAGAAAAATTTTTATTTCCTTTTAATCAGTTTACAACCAACATAAAATCATGGAATGAAAGTTCTTTCCTTTTAACAGACTATACTGATAAACAAAAACATTGCAAACTTATAGTTGTTATTTAATGTTAATAAAAACCTTTCAAACATACCTGTGGTGGCTTCTGTTTCTTTTTCTTCTGTTTTTTAGGAAGCCTAAGAGCAAATATAAATCAATATATCAAATATTTGACTTTGTCAAGATTTACTAAGTGAAAAGTGATACACTAGTGGTAAATAATATTTAAAATATTTACTTATAAAGCATTAAAAGGATAAGAAAATGTACACTGTCATTTTAGAGAATAACAGTGGTTCAATGAATAGAAATGAATAATAATTAGCCTACATATGAAGCTGTTTTCTAATATAGCCATATATATTCTCTAAAAATTATCTTTGACATCATTACCTACACTTCAACATTATAAAATTTCATTAACTACAAGAGATATATGGGCCAGGGATTTAGCTCAGTGGTTTTGCCACCTGCTGCACAAGCGCAAGGACCCGAGTTCGATCCCAGGTACCAAAAAAAAAAAAACTACAAGAGATGTAGAAAACACTGTTGTAACAAAACAACTTCCCTTAGATAAATGGCATTTAAACATTATCTTTAAAATATGTGACATATACGTCTAGTGACATTTTATATTTTGAAGTACTTTTGTTTTGGTGTGTCTTCCATTTCTTCCTCAGAATTGGTATTCAATAGATTTTCATCTACTTGAGATCCTGAAAAATTCTCTTCCTCCTCCTCCAACTGTTGTTTCAACAAGGCAACCATTTCCCGGTGTTTCTTTGACTTTTCATGATTCTTCATGCTGAAAGAACAATCCGATATGAGTGGCTGCCCTAGGAGTCATTCACATGTGCCCAGCTATGCTGCTGAATATTTGCAACCAGTTGAAAGTGCCAAATGTTTGTGATTTTATACAGAGCCACAGAACCCTGCCAGGACGGCCCAGGCATTAAGGACCTGGAAGCTTATAACCAAGCTCTTTCTTCTGGATCCCAGCATTCCTATTTTCTTCCTTGTCATCTACATACATTTTCTCCTCCTTTTTGGAGCCAAATTCTGTTTGTTATTTTGATTTTTCAACTTTTAAAATTAAGACCTTTTCAAGTTTCCTTTTAATCAGTCAGTCAGTATTTGCTAAATGCTTGTATGTTCTGGGACAGGGTATACAGTTTGAGGAGTCACTGGAAATTGCAAGACATACATTCTAACATTAAAAGGGAGACCTCTGGACTACAGAGATGGTCACATGAGGGCTTAAAGGACACAGTTTACTTCTTTTTGCTTTTTTCACCTTCCCAGGAGGTCTCTCTTTTCTCACTCCTACCACCCTAAATATGAGTTCAGACACATCTCTGAAACTATTCAAAAATCTATAGGCAATGTTTATTTCAGTATATATACAGGCAACTAAATATTTTATAAAATATAACTGACAATGTACCAGTTGACAAACTGGGAAGTAGGAAACTTGGGCTTGAGACATAGCTTAGTGGTAAACTGCTTGTCTATAGAGTAAGGTCCTAGGATCAATTCCCAATATACTCCCTCCCTGCCAAAAAAGAAAGAAACTTGCTGTGACTATCTACTTTATGTCTCCTGTTTATCTTTTTGGTGTTTCCAGTGTGGGCTGCTACTTTTCTATCCAATGAAAATTCTCCTTCAGACCCAGATCCCTTGGAGAAATGAGAATACCATGTGTCAGAAAGTACCCAAAATGATGGGGATACATAAAAAAAAATAGGCAGTGACAAGGAGGACTTCACTAAGCAAATCTAGAAAAACACAAGCACTGAAAAGGACAGAAACAAATTATAAAAATTTAAAAAAAAATAAAATTTGTAAAAATCAAAGATAATAAGCAGGGGAAAGAGAGTGCTTATTTATAGCAGAAGGCCAAAGGCTGTCTAATAAATTCAGGAGGAGCAAAAAAGGATCATTTGACAACCTTCAAAAAAGAAAAACTAGTAGTGCCTGAGTGTCTCTTATTCAAAATCCTAGGGCCAGAAGTGTTTTGGATTTCATGTTTTTGGGTTTTGGGGGCGATTTGGGAATATTTCCATATATAAAATGAGATCTCTTGGGGATGAGACCCTGGTTTAAACAAAAAACTCATTCATGCTTCACATATACCTTGTACCTGAAGTGTAAAGGTAATTTTATATATTTTTAACATGCTGTATATTAACCGTGATCTGTCACAGGAGATCAAGTGTAATTTTCCCACTTGCGGCATCATGTCTACATTCAAAAAGTTTAAGATTTTGGACATTTCAGCTCTTCAAATTAGAGATGGATGCTCAATACATACCAGATAAAATCATTAATGGATGCTAAATTTAGGAGGAAAGTTTTTTTTTGGTACCAGGGATCGAACTCAGGACCGTGCACTTGCAAGGCAGATACGGTGACACTGAGCTAAATTCCCAGCCCTAGGAGTAAAGTTTTGATGAATAAGTATTTGCAGGTTTTTTTTGGTCCATTCAAACATTTTAATCTCAAATTCAGTGTCCATTACACATGTTCCCCTCTCCACAGCACAGACCTAACCTGTGCTTCTAAAGACCTACAGTAGCACAGGGGTGTTGTCTATTCTTCTGCTCCTCCCATTCCAGTATCTAGAATTATCTGCATAGTTTTGAAGTGTCTCCCCACAGATTAAACATTCTTCCAGGAAAAACTTATTGCATTAACTCTATGTAGAAAAAATGGATAACACCTTGACTAGATGATCAAAACAATCATCACCAATGAGGAGCAGAAGGACTTCATGCTTCCAGATATGAACGGCTGAAAATGACACAACTGCAATATCGTACCTGGGGATGCATATACTGAATCTAATCATGAATAAATACACAAACTCAAAATGAAAAGTTTCTATGGAAAAAACATTTTAAAAGACTAGTATACTGGATTCTATACTGAAGTGGGTAGCACTGGTGTATACATTAATAAAGGATCAACAGACAAAACTGAAATATGGCAATAAGTCAGACAAAAGTACCCTTTCAGTGTTATAAATTTATAAATTTCCTAAAGTTGACAACATATTCTTTCATTTTTTTTTTTGGTACCAGGGATTGAACTCAGGTCCTTGCACTTGCCCAGCAGGCGGTGAAACCAATGAGCTAAATCCCCGGCCCTTGACAACATATTCTTATTCTCAAGACATATAGAGCTCAGTATGAGGTAAAGGAGCATTAACGTACTCTGAAATTATTTAGGAAAAAAAACTGTATGTGTATGTATGTGTGTGTAGAGACAGAGGGAGAAAGCAAGAACAAATGGGACAAAACATTAGCAACAGGTAAATGGAGTATGCCACATTCTCACAACTTATCTTTAAGTATGATAGTATTTCCAAATTTAAAAATAATTAAAATTTGCTTTGTTTTCCTGCTTGTTTCTAACTGTTTGTGCCTCTTGCCACTTCTCTTACTACCTTCTCATTTTTCCTTTGGTGTTTTGAAGTAATACTAGTCTTCAATTCCTTTGCTGTCCTTTCTTCCTGACTACAGGTTATGCTTCTTTTTCCTGGTGACTCATTTTCTCCCATATTCTTCCCCTCTCCTTTATAATGGCATTCTTTCTATGTCTCTCTTTGTCATTGTTCTCACAAGATGAAGTGCTTCCATTTCAGCAAATATACTCTTGGAGGACAAGTTAAAGTTCCTAGTTTGGCAGCAACACCCTAAAAGGAACAGTAATGGGTCGAAGTAAGTCTGACGCCAACAAGTACAGATGTCAGATTTGGTCTAGCCACCTTGCCTGTGTTACAAGCAGAACTTCCTTCTGGAAACAGCATGTGTGTTTATAAAGTAGCTATTACATAGGAATAGTGAATGAGTGACAACTGGTACAAGAGGTTTAACTGCTGATACAGACACTTCTTCATCCCCTAGTGGACAAGGTTCCAGTAAGCTGCTACAACCAGTCCTGAGTACTTTCAAAGTGTTACACTTTTCCTCAAAAGAAAAGGTGAATTCAAAGATAGTATACTTACGCCTTTTCTGTCTTGAAAGATTTATCACATGCTGGACAGTAAAGGTTATCATAAAACTCAACTTCCTCAGCCTCATCACTGTCTTTACCTGTGAGAGGAAAGCTTATGGTAAGAATCCTGTTTGGTCAGAAAAGGGGTCCCCAACCCCAGACAATGGATCAGTATAAGCCTGTTAGGAACCAGGCCAAACAGTAAGAGGTGAGTGGTGGGCCAGAAAGGGAAGTTTCAGCTATTCCCCATTGCTCACGTTACAGCCTAAGGTCAGCCTCTTGCAAAATCAGTGGGCATTAGAGTCTCACAGAAGCATAAATGCTATTGAACTGCACATGTGAGGGATCTAGGTGGCACCCTCCTTGAGAATCTCATGCCTATGATCTGAAATAGAGCTGAGGTTGATGATGCTAATGCTAGGAAGCAGCTACAAGTAATCATATAATTATTCCACTGCATATTACAATGTAGTAATAGAAAATACACAATAAATATGATGTGCTTCAATCATCCTGAAAACATAGTATCATGCTCCATCTCTGAAAAACTGTCTCCCATGAAACCAGTTCCTGGTACCAAAAGGTGGGGGTCTGCTGCATTAGAAAACAAACTAAAATATCTTAACAAATTATGCCCCTTTAATAAGGACCTAAAGTTGCATGCAAATTAGAAACTAAAGATTTTAACTTCTTTACTGAAAGTAAATGGTGTCAGGATTTGAGTTGGCCTTTCAAAAGGAGCACTGCATTATAAAGGCAGGCTGCCAAATAAATCATCTCATCCTTCAAGTTCTGCTCATAAGAAGATTCAGAAAATCCTCAAAATCCTAGGTGTAAACCAAGCATGGTGGTGCATGCCTGTAATGCCAGCACTTGGGGGGCTGAGACAGGAGGATCGCCATTAGTTCAAGGCCAAAACAGGCTACATGGGGAGTTCGAGGCAAGTGAGAACTATATAGTGAAATCTTGTCTCAAAAAAAAACCAAGAAAAAACAGGGAAGCTGAGCCAGTCCCAGCACCTGGAAGGAAGCTCCCTGGCCACAATCCCAAGCTCCTAGGGCAGAAAAGCTGAGCCAGTCCCAGCACCTGGAAG
>NW_004624759.1:19990093-20006987 GCF_000247695.1 Heterocephalus glaber
AAAGTTATCTTATTTCTTCATCAATTTTGAAAGATAGTTTTGCAGGGTACATCAATCTGGGTTGGAGGCTGTTTTCCTTTAGGGCTTGAAATACTTCACTCCAAGTTCTTCTTGCCTTGAGGGTTTGCACTGAGAAGTCTAAGCAGCATTTCTTAAAACTTAAGGCAGTCATCCCTCAGAACCTGAGAATGGTTACAGGAGCCTCTACAGATAAAATCTTGGATGCTCAAGTCCCTTATGTAAAATACTGTAGTACTTGCACATGCTCATATATACTTTAAAGTATCTCTATATGTCTTACCTATAATACCTTATACAATGTAAATGCTATGTAAATCACTCACTGCTATACTGTATTCTTAGGGAGAAAAATGACAAAAGTCTATACATATTCAGTACCGTACATTTTCTTCCTGAATATTTTCAATCTGTAGTTGGTTGAATCAGCAGATGCAAGACCCATGGATAAAGAGAACTTCGTTCTATGAATTTTTCAAGAAGAGGAAAATTCTCATAAATTGAACATTATGTTCAATAAGCCCAATTTAAGAAAAAAATCTCAACCAATGAAAACATCTTTTAATTTTGAATCACAGTTGTCAAAAAAACACCTCATTTTAAAAATTGGTTTTAGATTATCATAGAAAATATATAAATTAAAATTTCTCTTACTAGTTTTAGGACTGAAGACATTACAACAGACTCCAGTTTGAAAGCACTAGTATAAATCAGCAAGCTTTAACACAGAATTAAAACCAAAAGCATCTCCCAACATGGGCACAAAATAGCCAGGTGATGGCACTGCCATGGATTTAAAGGTAAGACTAGACCGAAGCTATCCCACTGCTAACAATAATGACATGGCATTCAGAAATAGGCTGAACCCAATTAAAGGTCCTTCAAATCTTATCCCATACCCACTGGTAATTTTTTAATAAAGATCTTTAAAAAGCTCAGAAAGGTATATATACATGGCAATCCTGAATCACTTAGAAGAACAAACCATTTCACTCATCTCTTCTTCTTTTTTTTTTGGTACCAGGGATCGAACTTGAGATCTTGCGCTTGCAAGGCAGGCAGCGGAACCACTGAGCTAAATCCCAGGCCCGATTTCACTCATCTCTTGACTCTAAAGGTATTACAATGAAGCCACTAGATATTTTAATAATATTAGGATATTTGTTTAAAAAAGTGAAGAATGTCTAATTCTGTAAAGAACTTCTTATGAAATGTTAATTTAAAAATTGTGGTAGTTGAAAGGATAAACTTTTGAGGAGCTGTGGTTCTTTCCCTAGCAAGACTATAAGCGAAAAGTAAATATATAAATAAATAGGCAAGTCTGTAAATTTTTCAAGTACATGATACAAATGCACCTGCTTTAGAATGAGGCATCAACGTTCTCAAGTCCTGCATTAAATGTCTTGTTCTGAAATTTATTCCTCTGGAAGAAAAGATGAGAATCCGTTCCTTATTTTTCCACTTGCCCTAAAGAAAAAGAAAAGATTAAAAGATTTTTAAATTTCATAAAATCTCATGAGATTTTTTTAAAGACAGTTTATAAAGCTTCCAGAGCCAGGCACAGTGGTACATGACTACAGCCCCAGCTACTGAGGAGGCTGAGGCAGGTGGATCATTTGGGCTCAGGAGGTAAAACAAGCGGGAAGCATACTGAGATCCTGTCTGGAAACCAAAAAACAGAAACAAAACCTCCAGGATAGCAAATTACAGTCCTGGCCCTTTTAGTTCAATCTCTTACTAACATTCACTAACCACACCTGCCAACCAGAAATGCCCTCTTTGGTTTTCTTCCTTTTTTTTTTTGGTACCAGGGATTGAATTTGGGACCTTGGGCTTGCGACACAGGTGGTGGAACCATGGTTTTCCTCCTTTTCTGCTTTTCATCTTCAATCTTTTCAATTTTTCTTCCTTACCCTAAAGGTTATTTCTTGGCCCTCTTAAGTTTTTAAAAAAATTTTCTGTTCACTCTATTACAGTGATGTCATATTTAATTCCCATGGCTTTAACTGTCAATTACACAGGAAGGTAAGAAAGTAGCACTAATAATCCAAGTATGTGGCTAAAGCCTCAAACTCTAACACTAAACATTATCCTATAACAGTGGGGGCAAACCTATAGCACACATGCCACAGCAGGCTGTTTGTTATCATTGAAAGCTCTAAAAGATTCGCCATGGCATCACTGAAATCTGGTAAATTTCCTTGCTATTTGCTTACGCTGTCACCATCATTTCAATCTCCTACACTTTGATTAGTCCATTTGCCCTTATTTTTTACTATCATAAATACTATTAAATCCCATCAATTTCTCTCTGCAACAATTCTTACTCCCACTATTCTTACTTAGATCCTTAGGACCTCATTATCAATGGCAATCTCCTAAACGACTAGTTTTCCCAAACATGAGCTACTGCAACAGATGATATGGCCAACTAGCACCAGTTGTTATTTTTTAATAAGCACTGTTCTGATCACAACCTTACATTACAGGGTTTTCTAAAGAAAATTCAACATGACATAGCTGTAATATTGGATTTTAAAATACATTTTCACTTTTTACATCTCTGTCCCAATATTAACCTTACCCTTAAGCCAATCTGGCTCTGTTTTTTTAGATCTTTGCATTTCCACACTCACACTTTTGACCAGTTAGTACTTCTTTCCCTTGAACTACTCCCTCTCATTTTTATTTATTTATTTATTTTTTGAGACAGGGTCTCTATGTAGTTCAGGCTGGCCTTGAACTCACAGCAGTCCTCCTGCCTGAGCCCCCAAATGCTGAGATTACAGGGTGCTGGGATTACAGGCTTGTGCCAATATACCTCGTCCCTCCCTCTCGTTTTTACCCATCAAAATTCTACCCTTCCTTTAAGATCTAACTCAAAAGTGTAGTCTCCCATGGTTCCTTAGCTTTTCTCTTGGGACAAAAGTAATTTCTACCTTTTAAAAAAAGTGGCTTCAATATCCTGTGGGGATTTTTGGGGTTCTTAAAAATTTTATTAGATATACATAATGATAACATGCATCACAGGGAATTTGTATCTGTACGTGAGTGACATATCTTGCTTCTTTTTTGGGGACCGGGACAAAAGTAATTTGTATCTCTTGCAATCTACAGAAGGAGTTATAATGTCACTCAGATTATAGATCCCATTCTATTTCTTTCCACCCCCACCCCACACTTAAGAATGAATCCAGTGCCTCTGCACTAAGCTGGATTCCTCAGCCTTTTTTTTTGGAGACAGGCTCTTGCTAAATTGCTGAGTCTGGACATCCTTGGCCTCCCAGAGTTCTGGGATTACAGGAACATCATTGCACTGACTCTTTCCTGCTCCTTAAAGGAGGGCGTTAACATTTATGAAAATCTACTAGCAGTCCAGCTTTTCACGAAAAGTACTTTCATGCCTTAATTTGCAGAGGACCAAAAAGCAAAGGATCTCACTGTTAATAGCAGGGCTACAATTTATATTCACCTTTCAGTTCTGAGTCACTCTTTTCTCAGAGCTTCTCGTCACACTACCCAGGGTTACTTATTATCTACTAAGAGCTAGAATATTATGCTAAGAGGGAGGTTAAATTAATAAATCAAAAGCAATCCTTGTCTCCACAGTTTTCACCTTAAGATGCTTTCACTGGATGAAGGTTAACTTCAACGAGAACCTGTGCTGTTTCTTTTTAATAAAATCTATTAATTTCAAAGAATTTTAGTTTCCTTCCAAACTCCAACATTCCTTAAAAAGAAATTATACTCTAGTCATCTTTGCAGTACCAAGGCCAGAGGAAGTCTATCTTGGTACAGTGCGTGGCACAACTGTAAATTGTTGAACACCGACAAAATTCACCCTACCTAGTATAGTTTTCATTGTCCCATGAGTTAAAGACCTGATCAAATAAATCAAGGTCACAATCCCAAGGACAGTAATTCTTTAAAGGCTCGGATAGCAAGATTCAGCATGAATGACTGCCACTGGCTGACTACAGCGGGATGAGACTACTCACCACTGGAAGTCATAACCAACAGAGAGTAATAACTAAGGCAAAGCATTTCTGTCCAGAAAAAAACCCAAGTAAGGGAAAGCTTCCGAAACCTGCCCGGAAGGTCCCTGTAAGAGGATAAGGGTCTATAGGCCGCCGCCTGCAAGAAGGCGGCCACGTGCGCGAGGATTGGACCTTAACCAATCCAGGCAAGAGAACTGCCGAGACCGCGCTCTAGTAACACCCGGGCGATTTCGAATTAGCGGAGCACTAGTAAGGCAGCCCCGAGAAAGGCGCATAGAATCGCCGCTGCAGGGAATAACCCCTTCTACCTTGCAAACGGGACCTGGGATACGGTCCTTCTCTGCTTCTTCCATCTCCTTTGGCACAGCCGATGACTTAGCTGGAGGCTCGACATCTTTTTTGTTTCTTTTTGGCTTCTTCGCCGAAACTGCCAAGACCCCACTCCGCTTCCTCTTGGTTGCCACCATTTCGCCTCATCACCTTCCCTCTTGACCGTACTTCCGGTTCTGCCACTCTCTCTCCTCTCTCCGTTCTCTATGGTATTTTCGCTCGGCTCCGCTGTCCCTCTTCAGCTCTATGGTGCCTTTTTCCGGTTTCGGGGTCCTGTACGCGTGACTCTCTAGGCCTCCTTCAACTCTGTGGTTGCTGGTGACCGAGGTAGCGGTTGGATCCGAGAAGAGTGCCGGGATCCGCTGCATTTTCCCTGCCGTTTCCCGGGAGGTGCAAGTCATCTGTCCGGGGACCTAGCTGGGAAGGGCTCTCTAGTATCCATACCCCACGACAAGATAGGGTGTCCGCCCCAGGGGCTTCCCTTGAGTAAGCTGCGGTTGCCTCGTGGACGGGCTGGTGAAGGGGTTGTCTGGGACTCTTGAGGCATCGTCTGAGGGCTGAAGGCCGGCGCCCCATCATGTTCTGTTGGTTGATGAGGCGAGGATAATGACCTGGGGGGTACACACAGACTCTGGGCGAACGTAGCCTGTTTGGCATTGCGAAACCTGTCCGAAGTAAAGAAAAACCTACCGTGTCAGTTGCGTATTTTTATAGTTTGCAACTTTTCACGGATCACTGCCCGCCTACCAAAGACCGGGAAACGTATACTTGAAGAGGTAATTGTCCCCAAAGGCAGAGGCTCAGCTGGATCTGGTCCCCGAATTAAACTTCCTGGGCACTTCCACTTCCTGTCGCGCAGGTTCTGATCTCCGGTCCTTGGCAGCACTAACTGGTTTATTGTCACACCTCTCAGGTGTTTCCTGATCTGCAGGAGCAGCGGGAACGAAAGCGCTGTAGACCATGCCCCTCCTGACCCAGCATACCCAAGATGAGAATGATCAGTACTGCTTAGTGGCCAGCCTTGACAACGTTAGGAATTTCTCCACTATTTTGAAAGCTATTCATTTCCAAGAACATGCCACGTGTTTCACTACCAAAAATGGAATCAAGGTTACTGTGGAAAATGCAAAGTGTGTGCAAGCCAATGCTTTTATTCAGGTATGCAAAAAAGGCACCTGTTAGCCTGTGACATGATAATTCTTTACACAGTTTCATGAATTTTGGAAGGGCTTATTAGACAAAATGTAAGAGTACAAAATGTCATTATTTGAGATTTTTCTCCCCTGATGACAGATTCTTTTCCACATCTTGTTTTACGAAGATAATGGTTAATAATGACTAAAGTTTATTTGAGCCAAACTATAGGATAGGAACTCTTCTGAGTGCTCAGCTTTTTTCATTCTCACAACACTAACAAGTAGGTTCTCAGTCCCGTTTTTACATGTTAGAACTGGAGGCACAATTTAAGTACTTTGTCAAAAGTAAATGACCCTAGTCAACTGATAAGCACATAAAGCAGACAAGGGAGCATCAAGTAAGGGATAAGTTTAGGACCAGCAGTGGAGATAAAAGACCCTTCACAAAGTTTTGAATGGGGCCTAAATCACTGTTACACCTTTAACTGTTGAACTGTTGAGAAGAATTGTTCTAATGGGTAATAGTTGAAATAAAAACTAAGATGTTTTCCTTGGTAGCAAGAAAGGTTTTTCAAAGAGTTAGCTCAGTGCTGTTATTTTTGGAACATATAAAGCGAAATATAGAATCCTGTGTTTTCATTCTTTAATATAGCAACTTCATTTTCATTTTTACCTTTTTTCATAGGCTGAAGTATTTCAAGAGTTTCTGGTTCGGGAAGAGTCTGTTATATTTCGAATTAATTTAACTGTCCTTCTAGACTGTTTATCTATTTTTGGATCAAACCCTATGCCAGGTGAACTATTTTATTATCATTAAAGACATGAAAGGAGGAAAGAGCAAGAGAGGGTAGAAGGGAGGGTGGACATGATCAGAGCAAGATACATGGATCTATGGAAATGTCACCGTGAAGCCCCTTAATTTATACAACTAGGTGTTGATAATTATAAAAAATAAAGACACAAAAGCATACAGAATGGTCAAACATACAGGAAGAACATAGGAAGGTATTGAGAATACAAACACAGGAAGGTGTTTGTAGAATATAAACATTTCTTTGGAAAATTCTAACTTTTTTTTTTCGAACTCATTTTTCAATGGTCACAATCATGGATTATGACTGTTTGCAATCAAGTGAATGCATGTTTATAGTTCTTTTCATAATTGTGAAAGTATTTACATTTAACTTACAAGGTTTAGGAGATTTTAAATTTGAGCAAAGAAAAAGAGTTTGAACATAGAAATATTTTCAATTTCATCTTTTCTCTGCCTTGTTAAGAATTGGATAGCTACTTGGTGGCAGGGAAAAATAGAAATGAGTTCTCCTGACTCCTGGTTTACTGTGTTCCAAATTTTTTTAACCCTGTTTATTATGTCTAGTTCCTCAAGTCTTTTCCATATATATCTATATATTTTTTGGTTTTTTTCATTGCTTGGGGAATTATTTTTAGAAATGATGAAATTCAGTTGATATGGGTATAAAACTACAAGGAATCCCCAGAAAAATGACTGTTATTTCATAGAAAAGCAACTTGGATATTACTTAAGAAAAATTCAGTTACAGTTCTCTAGAAAATGTATTTTAATTTTGCACTGACAGTTCCACTATTATATATTTTCTAATACAGTGCTTTCCTGCTGTTTTTTTCTAAAAGCTTCCGCCTTACCCCATTCCTCACTCTAGCTCTATCCAGTAAGAAAGAGGAGCTATGATATTTTGTTATATTCCTTCTTGTCATTTGTGGTTTGAAGTGTTAAAATTCACACTGGCATTATACACCCTTTCTTTTGTTCGCAATATGATCTTAAAATCTGAGAAAATTTGAAGACTGTGTCCTGATAGGAGAGGTTGGAAGGATCCTTATCACAGATATGCTGGAAATATAGTACAGTATGAAAGCAGTTCACTTGTTGCACAAACTGAGCCTTCAAGAAACAGCATATTTGGCAGCCATTCTGTTGCTGGCCTTTTTTACAGTCTCCATCCTGAAATTTTGGAGAGAGAGAGAGAGAGAAAGAGAGAGAGGAGAGACAAAAAAGGTATATACACTTTAGCAGCTTGCCATGCTAATAAATGTCTGCAAGCTAATGCCCACCACTTTGAGCACCTCTTATAATTGTAGAGGCCAAAGTTAACTTGTATTAATCTCATGATATCTCAATAAATTTTGTATTAAAATATTTATACAAGTTTTTCTGATGTATATATATTTTCTGGCGGACTCTAAATAAAATGAGATCAGTAAACAATTGCTGAGACATTTTTGGTAAGCTGAAAATTATTAGTTACATTTTGTTCCAATTTCCACTTTTCCTGCAGTTAGTCTAGAAACTTCTTTTAAGAAATGTGGCAGAATAAATTATTTTTGACAGATTTTATGTGTTATTAGGAGAAGCTGAACCGAGAACCTTAAAGCTGAGTCCAGTATGATTTCTTTCCATTGCAGGGACTTTAACTGCACTTCGGATGTGTTACCAAGGATACGGTCACCCTTTGATGCTATTTCTGGAAGAAGGAGGAGTGGTGACCATCTGCAAAATCAATACTCAGGAGCCTCAGGAAACTTTGGATTTTGATTTCTGCACCACCAATGTTATCAGTAAAATTATTCTGCAGTCCGAGGGGCTCCGTGAAGCATTTTCTGAACTGGATATGACAAGTGAGGTCCTACAGATCACTATATCTCCTGACAAGCCATATTTCAGGTACTTGAAAGCATACATTTGTTTAGTTTGTGGAATTCTTATCCAAGTTCCTAGAATTATTCAGAAGTTCGAGAATTTTTATTCTTTTTCTTTTTTTTGGTACTGGGGATCAAACTCGGGTCCTTGCGCTTGCACAGCAGGTGGTGAAACCACTGAGCTAAATACCTGGCCCAGAATTTTTATTCTTTATTCATAATTTTACAGATCAAGAGCCTTAAAACCCAGAGGAGTAACTGTTTAGGATTTTATAGTTAGGCAGTGTCAGTTGGTAGTTGAGAAACCTAGTTTTCTAGTTCATAAACTAGTGGCCTTTTCATTGTTGAAAACTTGCTGTTTTAGATCAGGTTATACCATGAGAAATATTGGGTTTAAATGTTTAGAAAAGGTGTTTGTATTATGTGGTATCTTTATCTCTTTGCTTTTGAGTTCAGAATATAAAAATATGTAAATACTTCTTGATACATAGTTTATTTACATAGTATCTACTAATTACCTACAGGGTGCATATTCGTTTTAAGATTTAGGAGGAATAGCTTAAAATTAAACTACGTGATAAGAATATGTGAAACAGCAGAGAAGGAACAAAATTACAAACCACTAATTGCTAAAATAATATTCATAGATACTTGTGGGTACAGTACTTGAGTATTCAGGGAGGCATGGTCAAGGAAAGCTTCCTAAGAGAGGGTAATTTTCTGCAAGAACACAATGTCAAAACTATCAAGCTAGCTAGGTGTAGTGGCAACAAAGACCTGAAATCCCAGCTACATAGGAGGCTGAGGCAGGAGGATCACATGCTCAAAAGCCAGCCTGAGCAACTTAGCAAGACCATGCCTCAAAATAAAATTTTAAAAATGATTGGGCCTGGGGTTGGGGATTTAGCTCAGTGATTTCACTGCCTGCTGCATAAGCGCAAAGACCCGAGTTTGATCCCCAGTACCAAAAAAAAAAATAGTTGGGCAACCCACTTTCTGGTCCCCTTCTGTCTCTTTTAGGCAGAAGTTATGTTTCTCTCAATAAGTTTTTCCTGTTCTAAAAAGAAAAAAAAAACTGGTTGAAGATACAGTTCAGTGGTAGATTGTATATGTGAGGCCTTGGGTTCATGCCCAGTGCCCTCCCCCTCCCCCCAAAAAACCCTATCAACTATTACTGATATTTTGTACTAATAAATTATAAAATGGCAAGTCTTTTTTCAGGATTAGAATCAATTTAGAGAATTTAACAATCTAGGAAGAGGATCTAAGTATTTTTTTCTCTTTTGAAATATTTCAGAATTAAAGCATAAAGGAGATAAATACATACAGAATAAGAAGTATAGGGTGTTCCTTTTGTATTCCACTTTAGAAGAACTGCAGGCTTGTCTTATAGTATTAGGCAAATAAAACATTGGCTTGAGGTGTGATAAAATATTAAACAAAATGGAAATCAGTGAAACCCCACTTACAGGTATTTCAGAGGATCCCCTTTAAGTGAGCTCTCTTTGCATGAATAACTAGGTATATTATGGTATCTTTTATCTCCAAGATGGGAAACAGTTTTGTGATAGAAAAGTGGGAGTTAAAATTTCTTTCCAGATGTGTTAAATTTGAGGTTCTTTTGACAACAGGGAGTAGTTAAATGTGAGGGTGTACCACTCAGGAGATCAGTCTAGACTTCAAATTTAGATTTGAGAGCCGCCGTCATGGCCGGGTGTGATGCCTGAGCAGAAGATACTCAGAAAGAGGTTATACTGGAAGACGAGAGAAAAGATGGACTCTAGGAACAGTAGTAACACCTGGGAGGTGGAGCTTGGGGCAAACCAATACCAAGGTCTGATCCCAGTGCTCATATTGTACTTATTAGCATGCTGACCCCATAGCAAATGCTTAATAAATTCCTCAGATCGCATATAAACATTTCAAATTATCTGTACACAATTGCTGATACTGCTAAGTGTGGAAAACCCTAAAATTGCTTAAGAGCTGTCTAAGGTACAAAAAAGCCTATGTGCTTGGTATGGCAATAAGGATTGGGAACAGGACCCAAGTAGGCTTAGATCAGTCTTCCATCTTGCCCCAGTTCTCTTTGTTAGTTACATATTTCTAAATTTAAGGACATGGAAAATTCATTATTAATATGATATATAGATTGATGGGACTAATTTTCTTCCAGTTAGTTGCTAATTTGCTAGTTGCCCTGTACACCCACAAAATCCTGTGGGAGTCTTTATTATAGTGTTTGTTAAAGAACCTGTAAACCTTTTTTTATTTGTTTGTTTGTTTTCTGAGACTGGATCTCGCTATGTAGTTTAGGCTGACTTGAACTCACTATGTCGCCCAGCCTGGCCTTGAACTCGCAGTGATCCTCCTGCCTCAGGTCCCAAGGGCTGGGATTCACAGGCCTGTGCCACTACTCTCAGCTCAACATTTATATGTCTGAGTCACCCACCAGAATAAGCTCCTGAAGGAAATGTTTTATTTATTTGGATCCTAGTGTTGTTTATTGTTGGACCAGTGAATAAATGAGTTGCTCATTTTCTACTACAGGTTATCTACTTTTGGAAATGCAGGAAGCTCGCACCTTGACTATCCCAAAGATTGTGATTTGATGGAAGCATTTCACTGTAATCAGACCCAGGTCAACAGGTCAGGTCAATCTGTTAACAAAAATATATAACATTTAAAATGAGTGGTAGGATGCTTGATTTAGTTGGAGATTTGGGGTTGTAGTAGTGGATGAATAAAAAAGCAAGAGAATGTATTAGAAATTAGATAAATACTTCATTTTATTCTCATATTTGCTATTTAGTAGTTCTTGGCTAACTTTTGTTCTTTACTTGGAGTTATAAGCACTGTGTTATATATCCAAATAACAAACAGCTTTTTATTTACTCTTCTACAGGTACAAGATTTCCTTACTGAAACCCTCTACAAAGGCATTAGTTTTATCATGTAAGGTATCTATCAGGACAGATACCCGAGGATTCCTCTCATTACAGTATATGATTAGAAATGAAGATGGACGAGTATGTTTTGTGGACTATTACTGTTCCCCAGATGAAGACATTCCAGAACCTGAGTCCTGAGGATGAGAATTCACTGTGATATTTATGTACATTGATAATAGGTTGTATTCTCATTCTCAAAACAGTACTCTTCATGATTTCCTTTTGTATTTTCTATAGGGAAGGAGGACAGAGAAGATAGGAGCAAGGTCTCCATAGGCTAACAATTGCTATGTATTTTATAAATAAATATTTTCTTGTAGTCATAGATTATCCAGCTTAATGGACTATCGTGTGGTTCTTTCTTTTGCACTCATGACAATCATTGTGAGTCAAGATAGATGAATTATATGTTCTATTTAAGTAGAACAGTTTAAGGATCTAAAGGTTTGAAGTTTAATGATGCCACATCTGAAATGATCTGTTATTTATTTACTGTTAGAAAAAGCAAAGGCATATGGAAATGGCCTGTTAATTTGAATCCTGGAGACTAGATGTTAAAACAGACTGGTTCACAAAGTGTCCTACCCAGACCACTATCAGAATCATCTGGAAATATGTCAGAAACTTGGGGGGTGGCGTCAGCAGTCTAAGCTTTCTCAAGGAAATTCTGATGTGTGCCAGAGTTTGGGAACTATTTTAATATTATTTAATTGCATTGAGGTGTTTATTTTCTTTTGTTGTTTTTGGTAGTATGGCATATTGAACCCAGGGCCCCACTGAGCTATATCCTCATCACTTTTTGAGACAGGATCTTGCTAAGTTACCCAGGCTGGCCCTTAACTTGGGATCCTCCTCCCTCAACCTCCCAACTAGCTGACGTTAGAGGTATATACTACCACACTCAGCTCAGAGGTGGTTGGTTTTACATATGTTTTCTTCACAAACGTTCTGAAGTTAAAGCATCACCAAACCAATCTTGATAATTCTTTATGTGATTTATTTTAAAATACACTTTTTGAAGAAGTCTATGATAGGTTATAAGCAATCTTCAGAGTTACAGATTTTCTTTTCAGAACTATTCGATGCGGTAATTTCTTTCCATTTACCTATAACAGCTTCTTGACCAAACCAACATATAGAAAACCAGTTATTACATGATTTTGTACTCTCCTGGGTTTTCACTGAAATATTTTTGTGCAATATAAATATTCTTTGTATCTGGCAAAATATGCTGAAATTATCTGACATGTTCTGTAGCAGAAAAAATACATGACAAATGAAGTTTTTATCTTTGTTACTATACCAGGTGACAACAGCTTAATGTCTCTTTCAAGGACTAGCACTGTTGGCCTTTTGGGTGTGACAGCGCTTCACGGGAAAAGACTATGATCATATTGTAGGATTCATTTACCTCCCATGCCTTTACCCATTAATGTCAGTCACTGTGACCATTTCTTTCCCCAAATAAAAGTCCAAACTGTGAACCACTTGAGAACCATTCAGTGATACTCACCAACATTTGGTGGTACTTTGGGAATGCCCTACCTCAAAACAGGCGCCCGTCCTTACAGGAAGTTCATTTGGAGAGTATTGCAGCAGGTAGCTCTCCTTGAGGAATGGCTTCTCCAGAGCTGCTACAGGGCTTGTTTCCCAGATACGTGCACGGCTCTGTTGTAGCCCAAGGACAGTCTCAGGATGCCCAGCTGATTACAAGAAGTTAAAATTTTATAAAGTGTAGTATGTATTCATGAAGGAAATGGATGAAGCTACTACATGTTGTCAAAGTATTTTTTGTTTAGATAAATAGCACCAACAACATCTGAAATATAATTATAAAAACAGTATTTCAAGGATTATAATTTTTCTTTATATTTAAAATAGGGTAGTATTATGGCACTTTTAGAATTTGTGTAACAGCTTTTACAAGAAACCTATCTCGCCCAAAAGTAAATAAATTTAAAATAAGATAGTTAATTATTGTTTTTTGTTTACTAGCATGTCTTGTGCCTAAAACAGTACCTATAATAGGAATTCAATAAATATTTGTGAGATGAAAGAATCTCTACTTTCAGATTGCCTTTTAATATACTATTAGTCATTTAATTCTGATTATTTAGCTCTAAATTTATTTTAATCTAACATTTTTGTTGAATAATTAAATAGATTTAATAAGGATGAGCATTTAAAACATTTTAGCTGCATGAGTGTTCAGCTATTTAGAGTCAAGAAACGAATGACTGTCTCAAAAAACCAAAAAAAAATTGAAAAAGCTGAGCATGGTAGCGCATTCCTGTAATCTCAGCACTCGGGAGGCTGAGGCAGGAGGATCACCGGAGCTCGAGGCCAGCCTGGGCTATATAGTGAGTTCAAGACCAGCCAAATTATGTAGTGAGACCCAGTCTCAAAAAAAAAAGAAACCAAAAAAAAATTTTTTTTTTTAAAAACTAATGGATTTTTTTCTAAATCACCCTAACCTCAAGGTGTTGATTTAATAAAGAATTTCCTATTTATGTGTGTTCTCTTTGACCTAGGAATTTTTCTGGAGTTTTAACTTTGTTTTAGATCCAGTGAAAGACCATTAGAGGGAGTGCTTCCTTAGGCAGAGCTGGTGTTTTGGTACCACTAGTTTGTTTTCATGTTTAGCATACGGAGAATACAAACTTCTTTATAAGAGTTTTAGTTGTCCCTTTTTGGAGCTTATCTCACTTTATTTTCAGTAAAATCATGGTTATTGTAATGAACAGGCAGTCTTTTCTTTTTTAATTTGTTTAATCATGTGTTTTCCATTAGAATTGATGCAAGGCCTCAGAACTATAAGAATAAATAATGTATTAAATTCTTTTCTAATAAAAATAAGGCTGCTAACACAGTGATTTTTATAATAAGCCACAGAACGTTATCAAAGAGTCCTAGTAAAAATAAGTTACAGTTTCTGAAAGGGTAGCATGTGGCATTCTCAACAGTTTGGAGTAGAAATCTTTCTAAACAAGATAGACTCCCTTATTCCCTTCCCTGACTTCATGTTGCCTATCCCTTATCATCTGAAATAAAATTTGTCAGATCCTGAGCAGTTGGAGCAGTTACATGATATCCTTTCTTCATTGTTTGTACTTTGCTTTCATCCTCTTCAGAATAGGCAGTATTGCTTTTATACATGTGTCAGGTTATATCCACCCCAGTGGCAGGCAATAATTACAGTACAGGATTTCCCACTGTGGGATGTGGACAGCCAGTGTTCCAATCAGAATGCTACAGGCAATTTAAGTGCTTCTGATACGCATCTCTCAGTCACAGCCAGAGGACTTGATAAATATTTTCTTTTTGAAATTAATAATTTGTTAAACAATATAATACATAGTAGTAGCTGCTCTCATTAGTAAAGCTAGAGATATTCAGGAAATGTGAACTCAGTTCAAAGTAGCTCCTTTTCCTTGCATGAAAAGGAAACAGTTTTATAAGGCCTGTGGCCTTTGACCCTCAGGCATGAAGTCTGATTCCTATGTCATGCTTCTTGGCATTTTGTCTTAGAATTTCTAGTTGTTGTGATAAGGAGAAGTTTTAGATAACTTAGTAGATTGAATATTAAGATAGTTGTAGAAGCAAAAATAAGATTTGCTCGTCCTGTAACTCTCATTGCTTAAGGTAATCTGACTCTTTAACTAGTAACTTCATTAACCTAACAGAGTTGCAATGGGTGGCTGAATTTACAATGTATATGTGCCTATCTTGTGTCTGTGACTTGTAAATAGGAACTGGAATTGTATTTACACATCAAAGACCACTAGGGATGAGATAATGGCTAAAAAGGATATAAAAAGGTCCCACCCACTTGCAAGTAGAACTTTTATTATTTTATCCGAATTCTGTGTCTCCATGTATTTCTTTCTGAGATTTCTGAAATATTTGGTTCCCTGACCGGGAATCGGGAATGAAATATCCCTTTTGAGCATTAGCCTGAATCCCACTGGAGGGAGTGGCTCTCCATCTCCTCAAGAGGAAAGGCACACCCCTGGGACTAATTTCCTAGGCTCCCCAACAGGACACACTTCCTGGCTGAGATCACCCGAACCCAGGACGACAGAAGGAGGGCTGCTGCTGTTGGTGTCTCATCTGTCTCTTTCCTTTGCTGGGTGAGAAACCCCCTACTAATTAACTTTTGGTTTCACTTTGTGTATTGTATTTTGTAACTTTGGGCAAATACAGCGCAGGGGCCTGATCACCCCTTATCCTTTGCCATTTGGGAAGATAGCTCCTCCCATTTGTTTTGGTTCACTTTGTGAACTTTGGGCAAAAATAGTGCAGGGGCCCGATCACCCCTTGTGCTTTGCCATTTGGGGAGGTAGCTTCTTTCATTTGTTTTGGTTACAGTTAGGGGGGTCACCAGGAGGGAATGTGATAACTTCTGAATAAATGTGTGAGTGAAAGAGTTCTGGATAGGAGAGTGTGTGGAATGAGCTGCAGAACAAGACAGAGGGAGGAGGTGCTTGTGCTTAGAGTCCTCCCTGAGTCGTGGAACTTGTGTGTGGTCTGTCTTTTGGTTCTGTGGTTGTGTTTAACAAAAACACAACAGTGAGCTTATGCAACAGCCCACCTTAGCCTGAATGGACCTTAAGGTGCCCAAGAGGCCCACAGCCAGGCAGGTGAGGGATTCCCCACCTTTGTTTTGCATCTCCATACAAGGGTACCCATACACACACCAACACTCTAATTGGCCAATCGTGGAAAAGGAACATCTCGTCCTACTGTTTTGGAATGCATGCTTAGGAATTTTAAGAAAAGTTTTACTGGAAATTATGGTATTAAGATGAAACCCCAAAACTTAGAGCCTTTCGTGAGTTAAAATGGCCCAAGCTTTGCCTAGCTTGGCCAACAGAGATATCTCTAGATGAGGGTCTCATCTGGTTCATCTGGCTAACAGTCACCGCCCCTGGGCGGGAACATCCAGATCAATTTCCCTATATTGATTTATGGCTCAAATTGTGCCACAGAATGCCTCCTTGGCTTCATATATGTGGTCCAGAAGCAAAAAGCAATATCCTGATCCTCCGTCAGAAAGGGGACAATGCTGAAAAGAAACTGATCCTTTTAGATCCGGACCAAGAGAATTTAGACTTTCCCCCTGCTTTTGAGTGGCTAAATTCACAGGGTCAAAGGAGGTGGGGACAAAAGCATGAGAACTACTTGGCTCTAGAGCACCAGAAGGTGCATGCTGTGGTCAGACTCAGAGAGGATAGAATAGGTCTTATACTCAAATTGGAAAAAAACTGAAAAGAGAAAATGAGTAATGGATTGAAAACAGCTAAGAAAGCTCTGAAGGGCATAAAATAAAGCCAGAGAAAGTAAGAAATTTTACAAGAGAAATCAAGTTACAAATTTTAGCTAATTGATAAATTTATCTGTGTTTCAGTTTGAGTTGATGTTTAATTGGTGTGCTTAAAATATTTCTTGTACCTTGCAAATTCTTTGTAATTATACAGTTAAATTGCTCTTTTCTGTACTTTGTTGATAAAAAAAACTCAAGGTTACTACCCTTCTGTTGGCAGCCAACCAAATTTAAAGTGCAACAATCTGAGAAGAGAAAAGGACACTTAAAAATTTTAACAGCTAAAGACAAGTTTATGATAAAAGGTCTATAGTGAAATAAAAAAATATTAAAAAGCTATAAGTAAAAGATACAATTTTGATATAAAAATTTTGTATGTTTGTCTTGTTAGAAAGCTAAAAAGATATACAAGACCAGAAGGCCTAGGTATGTCAAAAGATGTGAGAAAATGATTTATCA
>NW_004624759.1:20021482-20045799 GCF_000247695.1 Heterocephalus glaber
AGAAAGAAAGAAAGAAAGAAAGAAAGAAAGAAAGAAAGAAAGAAAGAAAGAAAGAAAGAAGAAAGAAAGGGGCCGGGGATTTAGCTCAGTGGTTCCGGCACCTGCCTCGCAAGCACAAGGTCCCGAGTTCGATCCCCGGTACCAAAAAAAAAAAGAAAGAAAGAAAGAAGGCTCTTTGTGTACACTGGAAATTATTTATGAGAAGGTGAAGAGGTTCAGTTATTGGAACACCTTGAGAACTACACATTACATTGCCCATATTATCTATGTGGGCATGCATTAATAGAACATTTCTTCAGAATGAATTTGGATGTGTAATCATCATACTTTACATGTCACATTTAATAACAAATACAAAAAGGATGTAAATTGCTGCTTTCCAGGAAACACTGCTAAAAATTCAGGAATTTCAAGGCTTTATAATATCTTTGCATTTTTCAAAGGAGGAAAACTTGCATATAATTATTTTCCTGTTTATTTTTTCAGTGTACAAGTCTTTTGCCTCCTTAGATAAATTTATTTTTATTTTTACTATTTCTGGTGCTATTGTGAATGGGACTGTCTTCTTTCTTTTTCAAATTGTTCATTATTTAGTACACAGAAATGCAACTTATTTTTGTATGTTTATTTTGTCTCCTGTATCTAGGATGAATTTATCTAATAGATATTTTGTGTGTAGAATTAGGTTTTTTTACATAACACTATATCATTTTGCAAACAGAGATAATTCTACTTCTTCCTTTCCTATTTGGATGCTTTTGTTTCTTTTCCTTGCCAAACTGCTTTGGCTAGTACTTCCATACAGTGTTGAAAAGAAGTAGTGAAAGTGGTCATCTTTGCCATGTTTCTGATCTGAAAGAAAAAGCTTTCAGTTTTTCAACAGTGAATATGGGATTAGCTGTGAGCTTTTTATATACTGCCTTTATTGTGTTGAGTTAATTTCCTTCTATTCCTAGTCTCTTCACTGTTTTTAATCCTGAAAAGTATTGAATTTTGTCAAAATTTTTTGCATTTTTATGATCTTATGATTTTTATCCATTAAGTTAGTGTATTACATTGATAGATTTTTTGTATGTTAATGCAGTGATACCTTCGTTCATGAACTTAATTTTTTCCACGATTCTAGTCACAAACTGAATTGGATGAGACCTGAATCAAATTCAATGTTGACCTTATGTGGAAATTTGATTTGGTTCTTGTCCAATTCAGTTTGCAACCAGAATTGTGGAAATAATTAAGTTTGTGAACAGGGTATTGCTATATTTATAATATCACCTTTTTCGCAGTTCTATAACTTTTTATAATGTGAAAACAAAATTGTGCCCAATAAGAGAAGAATGTCAGAGGGAAAAACCATTATGAAAGAAAAAACATTGGTAGCTAGGTCCAAATTGGTGGAGGCCAATTTTTATTTAAAATATTAAATGAATAAGTTAGAGTTTATCTATGTCCTGGATATAAAGGACTTCAGGTACAGAGATCCAAGAAAAATGCTTTTTTATTAAAATTCCACCCATCACCAGCCCTGTGTGTTATTTCTAGTTTTACCTGGGATTTGTCTCAGCTCCACTTTCTGAATTGTGACCTGAAAAAAGATTGCCCAGGTCTAATAAACAAACTAGTGATTACATCTATGAGTTAGACATATTTACCTGTTTTTTCCCAATTTGGGCAAGCCATTTGCAAAATTCTTCAATGGTGGTCAATGTTACACAGTTCTTTGTGTCCAGTGTTGCTTGATATGCACTGGTACTTCTTGCAAAATACACCTCAACAGCATCTGGAAAAAAAAATTATTTAAGGCAAGAAGATAGCCTTCACGATTGTCTAATACCCTCTTTGGCTCAATTGACATTTTTATGTTAAAGTTCATTCCTGCTCTCATCTCAGGTCTCATATGGGCCATTAAAAAGTTCACAACACTATTTGATAGCATCAGATGATGTTCTCAGGATGAAATTCATGGCTTTTCAGTAGGAAAAGAAAGCCTCTGTCTGAATAATTTTATTATTTTAAGAAGCAAAATAAATGCCATATTAAACTCCCAGGTGCACTGCACGACTATATTTGGCTAAAACTCTGGTACAGATCACTATTTACTGGATCTCTCTCTCTCTCTCTCTCATAGTAAGAATGTTATGAGTTTAAAAGTACTTTAAATGTGTAGTTATTACAGATGAAATACCACATTTCTTGATTATTGTGGCTTTATAGTACAGCTTGAAGTGACGTGGTATCAGTCCTCCAACTTTGTTCTTCTCTTTCAATGTTGACTATTCCATACATTTTTGCCTCTCACATAAACTTTACAATAAGTTTCTACTGTCCACAAAATAACTTGTTGGTACAGTACTGGGTTGAATTTGTAGATTAAGTTGAGAAGAACTGACATCTTACCAATATTGAGTTTTCTTATCCACAAACATGATCTGTTAAATGTGTTGATATCTTTCATCATATTTTGTAGCTTTTCTCATAGATATTTTGTGCATTTTATTAGATTTATATATATTTCATTTCCTTGAGTGCTAATGTATAGTATTGTTTTTAATTTCATATTATACTTGTTCATTACCAGTATATAGAACACCAATTGACTTTTGTATATTAACCTTATATCCTGCATACTTTCTATGATCATTTATTAGCTCCAGGAGGTTTGCTGTTGTCTTTGTTAATCTTTCAGATTCTCTAGTTATATCTACAAACAAATCAGTTTTATTTCTTCCCTCCTAAAACAGTATATCTTTGACTTCCTTATTGCATTGGCTAGAACTTCTAGTATGATACTGAAAATCAGTTTTCCCAATCTCAGTGGAAAAGCTTGTACTTTCTCAACATTAAGAATAATGATGTTAGGGCCGGGGATTTAGCTCAGTGGTTCTGCTGCCTGCCTTGCAAGCACAAGGACCCGAGTTCAATCCCCAGTACCAAAAAAAAAAAAGAATAATGATGTTGGCTGGGGATTTAGTTCAGTGACACCATGCCTGCCTCACAAGCACAAGGTCCTGAGTTCAATCCCTGGTATGAAATAATGATGAAGATGATGATGATGTTAGCTGCAGTTTTGTTGTTGTTTTACAGATGTTAGTGTTTGTTTTCCATTCCTATAAAAAAATACTTAAGGCTGGGTACTTTATGTCTTTTTTAAAACAGTGGCTTATTTAGTTCCTATTTTTGGAGGCTGAATGTCTAAACAGTATGGTTCTGGCTCTGGTAAGGGCTCTCCTGGCTACTTTCCCATCTTGGTGGGAGCAAGAAGGAGAGATCATATGGTGAGACAGGAAGCCAGACAGCAGGACAGTAAGAGCCAGGGTCTTACTGTCTTACAATCACCCTTTTGCAAAAACTAACCAGGGTCAGACAAAAATTATATTATCTCCTTCCAAGGGCGGTACTTCCTCCCACTAGGTCCCTAACCTTCCACTAGGGCCCATGTCTTCCAGGTCCCAGCAACCCTTACTCATTGCCACACTGGGAACCAAGCTTTCACCATGTGAACTTCCAAGGGACATACTCAAACCATAGCAACTGTCTTTGTCTGGTAGAGGGAATCCAGCTATATCTCTAGTCTTCTGAGAGTTTTCATCATGAGTGCTGGGATTCTGTCAAATGCTCTTTCCGCATCTACTGATATGATCATGTGACTTTTATCTTTATTCTGTTATTCTGATGCATTAACTAATTTTCAAATGTTGAACTATTATCTCAACTTTCTGATCTGCAGTTTGAGATCTGACCTTAACTTGGGGAAATTCTCAATCATTATCAGTTCAAATATTTCCTGTTATTTTCTTCTCTCTTCTTCTGTTCTGTTATATTCTTCTGTAGTTGTCCCACAGGTGTTAAGATAGTGATTTCCTTTTTCTCAATCTCTTTTCTGTTTTTCAGTTTTTGAAGTTTTTATTGAGATATTCTAAATCAAAGGCATTCTTCATTTTTTACAATGATTTTGATCTCTATTATTTCTTTTTGAGTCTCAGTATTTCAACCTATTTACAATGCCTACTTGTTTTATCCATTAGAATCTTTAACATATTAGTCATAGTTATTTTTAATTTTGATCTAATAGTAATTTCATCTCTGCCGTGTTTGAGCTTGGTTCAGCTTCTTCTGTTTCTCCAAATGATGTCTTTTGACTTTTAGTATACCTTGTAATTTTTCCTTGTAAGCTGGACATGATTTATGGTGTAAAAGGAACTATAGTAAGCTTTGAGTAGTGTGGGTGTTAAGGTGTGAGGGGAGTACTCTATAGTCCTATAATTATATTTTGGTCTAGTCAGCCTATACATTACCTCTGGACTGTGAACTTTACATATGATTATCAGTACTCTACCCCTTTCTCTATTTTTCATGGTACCCATGCCACTGAGCTAAATTCCTGGCCCTTCTACCCCTTCCTTTTAATGCAGACAGGATGGATAAGTGGACTGGAGTGGGTATTTCCATTTTTCAGTGTAAAGGGCTACAAGGAGCTGGAGTTGGGTATTTTCTCTTCTCCAAGTCAGTAGGCTCTGAAAAATCCAATTGTTAAGGTTTTTATTCTTTAAAAATTTTTTAGGGAAAACTGGCCTTGTTAAGAAGAAAATGTTCCTGGAGAGATTTTGGAATGTTTACTTTTCCTCTTCTCCTGACAGCAGCATAAGTACTTTTTTTCTAACATTTACTTTGAGAATCTAGTCAAGCTCTTAGAAGTAAAATTCATAAAAGTATGGAGACCCCTTTACGATTGGATATCAGGTTTTTCCACACTGATCTTCAAGCATTTTGTCATCTATAATTTAGGTTCTCCTGACTTGGTATGCTTCCTGCGGAGATAGGTTTCTACTGTGGCACTCTGTATTTCTCTGCAATTTCCCTCCAATTCAGGGGTTACTGTTTTGCCCTATGATCTCACTTCTCTGACAGATGTAGGAAAAACTGTTTATTTCCCAGTTTGCTTTTTACTTGCTGTTAAGACATAGTGATGATTTCCAAGGCCCTTACATGCCAGACCAGAAATGTGAAATAATTTTCTCAGGATTTAATGTTTTTTAGTCTTAGTTTAAATTCCTGGGGATAACCCTCCCACAGTGCTGAGTTTATAGGCCCAGTTTAATGTCACTTCTTAATTGTAAGATTTCCTGCAATTTTCTACAGGGACAATAATGTTTTCTGTAAATAGGAACCACATTATTTCTTCCTAAGCTGTATTTCTTTTATTTCTTTTTCTTGTTTTATTGAACTAGTGAAGATTTCTGAATAAGAAATATGAAAACATATACCCTTGCTTGCCATTATCTTAAGGGATCTTTTACCATCAAGTATGTTAGCTGTCAGGTTCTCAACATGCCTTTTATCAGATTAAGGAAGTTCCTTTCCACCATGAATTGATGTTAAATTTTATCTAATGGTTTTTCTGCATCAAGTGATAGGGACTGTGTGCTTTTTCATCTTTAGTCTGTTAATACAGTAAAGGATATTGACTGAAGTTTGAATACTAAAACAGCCTGACATTCTCAAGCAAAAACAAACAAACAAATAAACATGCAAACAAAAAACCCTTACTTGTTCATGGTATATTATTTTTTCCTAAATATTGCTATATATTTTATTTAGGATTTTTCTACATGCATAAAAATATTGGTCTGTAATGCTTTGTTTGTTTTTTCCTTTCCTTGTAATGTCTTTGCCCAGTTTTGATATAAGGGTAATGCTAGCCTCCTAAAGTTAGTTAGAAAGTGTTCCCTCCTGTTGTATTTTCTGGAGGAGATTATGTAGAATTGGTGTTATTCCTTTCTTAAATACTTATTAGGCAGAATTCCACAGTAATATCTCTGGACCTGGAGATTTCTTGGTAGGTTAACTATAAATCCATTTTCTTTAAAAGGTAAAGATCTATTCAGGTTATCCATTCACATTGGCTGAATTGTTTTTAATTTTATGTACAGAGCTTTGTGACAGACATAGTTTTAGATATTTTTGTAATGTAATCTGTTAATCTTGTCTTTCATGATATAGCTTTGTGTGCTTCAAGTTTTCCTCCAATTTTTAATTTTAATAATTTCATTCCAGTGATACATTCTCTTCTGACTGGTTTGTAAATTCTGATGTACAAAATTTTAATATATCTATAATTTAATGAGTAATATGACTTGAAGATAAATATTTCTTTTAACATTAAAAGTTAGTATGCAAGGAAAAGGTAAGGAATCTTTGGAATCTCCCAAAATTATGTGCGATTTTTTTCTCACATGAAAAAGCTAAACATTCTATATATTTACAAATATACTAAATTTCTTATAACAACACTATTTTTTTAAAAAACATCCCTAATATACAAGGAGTACACACACTGTGAGCATATAAAAGGAAATTTTAAAAGGAGAAAATAATTCACTAGAACATGCAATCAGAAAATCTTCAGTGAACATTTCTACTTAAAAAAAATAAATATCCATTAAAATGTCAAAATTTCTTCTAACTGAAAAAAAGTTTAATAGCATGTGGAATACAAGAATGAAAAAATGTGAGACATAAGACATTCTCTATAAATCTTTATCTCCCTCTTTCCTTTTCTGCCCTATAACTGGAAAAAGAACTTCACCAAAATGGATTACTTTTATAAAGAGAAAATAGATATTTTAAAAATGTTCTAATTGGTTTCTTCACAAATCCTATATTCTTCCTGACAGGGTATCAACTCTAGCAGTGTCCATTAATCTTATCAAGCCAGCTCTTTTATATCTCACCAGTTCTTTTATATCTCTCTCAAGCCATTCACTTCAAAAAGATGACCTTGCCAGACAAAGGACTATTGTTGAAGTACAATTTAATCACTTGGCTTTCCTTTAGACTTTCTAGTACCTCACTTTTAGAATATAAGTCAAGAAAATTCTAACAGCTACAAACATTTTTTCTTGTAAACCAGAGGAAGAGTCAAAGGGATTGAGAATGGAGGAAGAGGGAAGGAGGAGCGGATGCTTTCTTTTTGTGTCACTGGATTTCCTCAAAAACCAACATATCAAAAGTCATGTTCATAGCATGTATAATGTATACATTTTATAAATGTGAATTTTGCTGAGCTTATAAGGGAATAAAGGAAACAGAAAATAGATGATTTTATTGGTTCTGATGCTCCAACTAATTTGGGGGATATTACCAGCTCCAGATTAATGTGTAATGAATTTTGTATAAAATCATAAGTAACTTAATTATTCCATAACAGGCATGAATAGCTAATTATAATTTTACTTATAAACAGATCATTCACTAATATGCTTCTCATAAGTCCCTGGAAAATAATAACTCAAAAGAAACCTTTTCTACCTACCCTTGTGCTGGGGCTCTCCAGACATGGCATAAGCTTTGGCTAATAATGCGCCCACCTCTGCAGTTTGGGAGCTGATTTCAGTGAACGAAGAAACACAGATAGAATGAGCCTGGAAAAAAAGAAAATAATGACAAGGCAACTACTCAAATGATAGGATCTCACTGTGGATTTTCTAGTCTCTTTCCACAGAATTGCCAGTTAGCAATAACATATAGTTAATCAGGGAATTAGATGAAAGATGATGTATTAGTTGGTATTTCATTGCTGTGACTAAATACCTGAGGGGGAAAAAGGCAACTTAAAAGGAGGAAAAATTTATTTTGGTTCATGGTTTCAGAGATTTCGGTCCCTGTTTGGCCCACTCCATTGCTTTAGGCCTGTAGCAGGGCAGAAGCATCATGGTGGGAGGGGTGGTAGAAGATAGATGCTCACTTTAATGATAGCCAGGAAAGGGGGGAGGATGGGGGAGAGGGGAAGAGAGAAAATAGGGTCTAGAACAAAATATACCTTTCAAAGGCACTCTCTCAGTGAGCTACTTCTTCCAGCTGGGCCCCACCTCCTAACAGCCCATTCAGCTACAAATTCATCAATGAGTTAATCCATTAATGAGATTAATATCTCCATGAACACTGCTGCACTGGTGATCAAACTTTCAATACCTGAGTTTGGAGGACACTTCATACTTAAACCATAACAAATGACTTTGAGCCCCAGGGCAGCTACTTTGTAGCATGATTTTTCAGCAAGTACTTTCACCTTATTATGCAGAAGAATTATATGGTTCCTACTAATTAAGAAAGATTAAATGAGTCAGTATATGGTATATGCAAAGCACTAGGCACATTACCCATTCCATGGTAAGTTGTTTTTTTTTTTTTTTTTTTTACCAGGGGTTGAACTCAGGACCTCATGCTTGCCAGGCAGGTGCTGTGCCGCTGAGCTAAATCCCCAGCCCAGTAAGCTCTTAATAAATGTTAGCTGATATTATTTTTACTACATTTCACAGCAAAAATAAAATTATAACCTTAGCTCAGCCGCTCATGAGTTTGGTATTAAAGACAGTTATAAAGCATGGATCCTAGAAAACTCAGCCACTTATTGTGATATAAGGTAGGTCACTTAACCTCTTGAGACTGAAAACAGGAATGATGAAAATAGAATGTCACAAAGAGTTGTTGTAAATATTATGAATATATGTAAAGTGTTTAGAATACCACTTGACAAATAGTAAGCACTAAATATAAAATTTTATTATTTTTTGTGCTAAAATGGAAAGAGTAACACTTAGGAAGGAGAAAGAAAAGTAAAAGTATCTAGTCCATATCCCACAGCAAGAAAACCACCCTGCAATATTTCATAGGCCAAACTCTGTGAGGTATTTCAGGGGCTTGAAGGGATATCAGACAACATTTTAGAGGCAAGATATAGAGTGGAGTTGTTGTTAAGTATAGGTTCCAGGATCAAGCTTTTGGAGTTCAAGTCCCTGCTTTGACACCTGTTTGCTGTACAACTTTAGCTGAATTAGCTATAACACTCTGTGCTTCACTTTTCCTTACAATGAAATAAAACTGATTAAAACTGATATCTATTCCACAGGGCTATCATATGAGTTAAATAAATACATCCTCAAGAGCACATAATAAAAACATTCCATAAACTTCAATTCATGATTTTTGTTGTTGAAAAACACTGATATTTATTGTTTTATCCATTTTGTTCTGACCACTGCTTTCAGAAAGAATTGAACTCAAAACTCAGACTGCTTTCTCTGTAAGCCCTAGAGTGCTACCTTCAGAGCAGCATTCCCTAACATTTCTCTATTGCGTGATGTTTACAGTCTTGGATTGTCAGATTGTTTGCAATAAGTTTTCTATGCTACAGGAAGCATTTTTCCCTGTTTGTGGCTGTGGAAGATACCAGAAGCCACAAGCAGAATTCTTATTTAGACAAGAAAAACGGTGAATTTAATTAGTAGTTTGAAGTACATGCTACATAAAGTACATGCCTTAAACTGTTCTTATATGATAGGCTCAACATTCTTTCCTATGTTTTGGTTTTGTTCCCCTGAGGATTGTCAAATTAGTTTCCTCCAAGTGAAATACCCTTTTATTAGTTTAACCTTAGACTTGGAAATACAACCACCTGGATTAGTATAAAGGACAAATGACAGCATTGTACCAAAATACTCTTTTTTGTTTAAATGGCTCTTTGTGTTTGTTGAAGACTTAGGTTCAGTTGCCTCCATGAATTTTTCCTTGGAGTAGACACACTTGGCTTCCTCTTCTCAGCACTGAGAGATGGGAAAAAACCTGGGCAGGGAAGCACTGTCTCCTAATGAAGTCACACAGCAGATATGCTCACCTGAGTCACTGTTCTTTGTCAATGTCACTTAAAGTTGTTGATGGGCACTTATGGAGATCTGGAGGGAAGTTAGGGTTAAAAGGGAACCAATCCCAACCTTGTGTTGTGAAAAGTCCAAACTTCCCTGACCCCGGGAACTGGGGTGAACAAGACCACTCTGCCTGGATTCCAGCCAACTCACCAACCTGCTTCAAGTACTGGATGGCCTGCTTGTGGTTCCTCCTCAGCTGCTCTATCTGGGCAATCTCCTCATACAGACTGATCAGATCTGATGTGCCATCACCCTTGACAGCAATAACACTGCCAATTGCCTTTTCAAAATATGCCAGAGCTAGGTTCAACTTGTGGATAGCCAAGGAGGCTCTACAAGAAAAGAAATGAAGTCACAGCGAGGTCATTTATTTTGCAGACTCATAGGAACTAATCCTAAAATCCAAAGAATTTGGCCTCTGCAGGCCACTCATCTGGCTCAAAATCTAGCCTTACTGTAAATAAACTCCCATGATCCTGCATTTTTACCCACCAGATTCCACTGCCTACTATTCATTTAAACCATTAATATATGATGTGCTATCATCTAAGGTTTAAATAAAAGTAAGTGGTAAAAAGTGGTAGCCAGCAAGTCATAAGATAGAATAATTTACCCAAACACAGACTCTCTAAAATCAAAATAAAATTGTATTACTTCTGTTTCTCTGCCTTTCAGGCTGAAGAAAGTTTTTGTTTTGTTTTGTTTGATTTAGTTTAGCTAAGAAAGGACACAGAAAGCATTGTAACTATCCTCCAAAGGGGGGGTAGCTAAACAAATTACATAATATCATGTTAAAGTACTTCATAGAACTATTTTATTTTTAGATTAACAATATGGAGAGGTATTCAAAATATGCTAAGTGAAAAATGAAGATGTAAGTCTGTACTTAAAATATGATATACTGAGATGGCTAGGCAAAATATTCACAGCATTTATGTCTGGATGGTGGTATTATAATTTACTTTTATTTTTTCTTCATACTTGTCTGAATTTTCAAATTTCCACAACAAAATTGAGAGCATAATTGTTTTAGACAGTATCTTATTGTGATTATCCTTCTAGAAACAGGAACAAACATCAAGAACAAGGGGACTTCAAAGCTTATTCTGAGGGTTGGTAACTTTATCAAACTCCAGAAGCCAACATTTCCTTGCCAATAAAGCACAACTAAGCATATCTAAATTACAGCCTTGTTGTGAAGATTAAATATGTAAAATCACCTAACATATAGTAATTATACTCTCAGGACCACTTCCTTCTTTCCCCTTGCCCCACGTTTGTATTCCCAAGTTGAATTTTTAAAAATTACTTCACTAAGTCATTTTAGCAATAGTCAGAATTTTTTCAAACTGGGAGGTTTATCCTTTCTTTGAAGATGAGGATTAATATTGAAAAGAGCACTATTATGTTATCCCATAATTTTTTGTTAAAAATATTTTTGATCACTCAGAACACTAGTTCCCTTGACCATAAGACCAGAAATATAGAATGATAATGGCTTTCATTAAGAGCTTATAAGGAGGTATTAGCAAGTTGTCTGATAGGAATATTCTTGCCTCAGTTTCCCTATCCTCAAAATTAAAAAAGGAATCTATCCTCACTAGATATTTGGTCAATATCAAACATAACTCAGTGTATTATAAGAGGTAAGCTATGGATTCAGATGCTCCAGTTAAAAGCCAGACTCTTCTATTAGTTCTGTAACTGTGAATTAATTTTCCTGTATCTTAACTTTCTTATCCATAAAATGAAAAATAATAAAAAGTATACTCACAGGCTAAGGAGAGGATTGAATAAAGTAAGTTATGAAAATATCGAGAATGGTATCTAGTAAGTTAATTAGCATCTGATACAACAGTGCATGCACAAATTAAGTACTCAATAAATATCATAGAATGAATGAATGAATGGAATAAGTACTAGGATTCCTTCTGACAAAGGAACAAGGATTTCTTTCACATAAGGCAGAAAAAATTAATCACTGCCCTGTGTGACAGCCTTAGACATTCACCAGACTCTAATTTATGGCCCTATGGACTTAAGTCAATGGTTTGATTTAGCTCTGGGCATTCCAACAACTCCTCATCATTTCCCGCTTGACTTTAGGATTCATGATTGTTTAGAGGAGGCAGAAAAGTGATGCATGCATTTCATTTACACACCATTCAGTCATCTGCTCTAATATGCCAAGTGTTTACAGTTTTGGAAACTGATTGATTTCAAGGATGTGAAGATATTTGAAAAATCTAGGGAACAGTAAACTTTTCATTATGTTTTTCCTCTGATAACCTGATAGGCCCACTCTCATTTCTAAATATTCTGATTCTCAGAGGATCTCTAACTCAACTGCAAAACAGTTAAGTCTTGCTCTGGCTTGAACAAATTCCATGAACTTTGTTTCTACACAGAACAGAACTTTCCTTAAAAACACATGTGCTATTCACAGATTTCATGGCTTCCAATTAATCATCTACATTAAATGTTCCTTCCATATCTCTTACAATGTCACATTGCTAAGATGTCATACTTTTAAAATGGGGAAAAGTAGCAGGCAATTAGGAAAACAACATAATCAGTCCTAGAAGTGTGAGGAGCAGTATAAGAAATGGTTAAAAGTCAATGAGTTCAGATTACAGATCTAACACTTATAAGATAGGTCACCTTAGACGATGTGTTTAACCTCAGACTCAGATTCCTTGTCTTCTCTTTAATGAGATCATAATCATGCCAACTATTTGTTAATGGTGGTTAGGAGGATTAAGGTCAGCAATGCACAGTAAGTTTGGAGCAGAGTATCCATTTGACAAATATAAGTCTCCTTTATTATCACTTTGAGTTTCTTGGCTTTTTGCTCTGAATAGCTTTCTAGAGTACAGAACATCATGTAACTCCAGGTCTCATTTGTAAAGCTTCAGCTTTGCTATGCCCCGATCTTACCTGCCCAATGCAATTGTTAGGTCTTTCTCTGAGACCTGTAATCCACAAACATCTCCCTTGTTCAATTCTTTCAGCCCCTTTATGTTTCTGTCTGCTTTCTTCAGGTTGAAATAGGCCTCTCTGCCAGTGAAACAGTCAAGGTAAATGCCAAGCACAAAAACTAGCTGCCACTGCATAGGGAGAGCAGTTGATACACAAACAAAATGGCCCTTTGGGAAAAGAAAGCTGTACTTGGAAATGGATACTTAACTATGTTCTTTATTCTCCATGTGTGTATGTCAAGAAGAAAGAATTCTCTGGAAAAAGAACAAAGTCTTAGAATTCTTTTAGTGCTTGCCCGAATCCATGTCTGGAGTGGATGGTGAGGGCTTGCAGTAGTGATACTAGATTTCCTTTAGCAGCATCTACTGCATGACAACAGTTACTCATTTTTCCCATGTTGTTTTGTAAGAATGGTAAAAGAGAGGAACTAATTATACTGAAAGGGACTTTCTGGATCATTTTTAAAAATCCAGGAAGAGTAAGTTTTTGGCCAGATGCAAATAGCAGGAAAGAAACCCCCTTAATTCCCAAATACCCTTCTATTTCCCACATTTTTCATAGACCTCCTTTCAAGAGTATGATGGGGAAGGCCACATTACATTTTGGAAATTGAGCAAGACAACCAAAAAAGTAGAGGGGGGGATGTGTAGAGAGAAGGAACTGAACGCACCTGGGCTCAGAGTGCTCCTGACTATATATGAACATGAAATCTCATTAGAATCTTTCAAGTGGTGACAATATCAAAAGGCTATCAAAATCAAAAACTTCTTGAGCGAAGATACTACTATAAGCCTGGGTGGTAGGGTTTCCCAAAGGTCCATGTGGAAAGGGCTTGGCTTCCAGCATGAAGTTACTGGGAGGTGCTGGAACCTTTATAAGGTCATTGGGAACATTCTTTAAAGGAGATACTGGGATCTCATCCCCTTCTTCTCTTTTTCATCCCTGGCAATGAGGTGAGGGGTTTTGCTCTGCTATGTGCTCCATCATGATATACTGCTTTGCCACAGGCCCAAAAGTATAGGGGCCAAGATATTATAGTCTGAAATCTCTAAAACTGTGAGACAAAATACAAGTTATCTCTTTATAAGCTGATTTTCTCAGGTATTTCCCATAGGCATGGAAAGCTGACTAACAGGCATATACTATGGCTCCCCTTTGAGATTATGTAGAACTGCTTCTTTGGTCTATTTCAGTTGGCTTCATGCTTGATTGGCAGTGTTCTCAATATCATTTTTTTTTAAAAAAACCCTAAAATGATCAAGAATTTATTGAATCAGTGGTTTTGGGCTGCACATTACAATCACCTAGGGGGCTACTAAATCAAAATCTCTGGGGTAGGACCCACACAGCAGTGATTCTTCAAGCTCCCTAGGGAACCACAATGTACAGCCTAGTCTGTCACACTTTCCTCTAAATTACCACCGCTCTTCATTCCTATACTATCCCCACCACTATTTGCATAGCTAATATTAACTTTTTCCTTTTTCGCTCTTTTCAGTAAAGAGCAGTTAGACTTGGAAATTTTTCAACTGGCTAGGGGATGTGTCACTAATTAATTCACTCCCAGGGCTCAACTAGGGGCTTACATGAACAGACATAGGAGGAAAACACATACCTTTCTAGGTGGATATAAGTATGCAGAGGTCCTGCAATGTTGGAATACAGCTATGATAACAAGGATCCATGTCCTATTCTCCCATGTGAGATGACCCTTCCGGCATGTGTGGCCTGTAGCCCTGATCACCAGACCCATCTGGGAAGGAAAGCATATTGGTTCTGTAGGAGCCAGGCCACTCCCAGAGTGTAGTAGAGCATGACCAGAGCTTCTGTGATTTCCTTTTTCTCCTTGTTTGAGGTTGTTTTTCCCTTCCAGGTCAAGAGTGTGTTCTTGGCAGATTCAGCATGTTCCTTGGCTTGGGCTGGGAGGCCTGTAGAAGTTATAGAGTGAACAGCAAGAAGAAAGATATTAAAAAGGCATGTTCCAGTCAAAGACATTTCTGGGAGGTATATATAGTATTGGTTCTAAGTTTGGCTGTGAATCAGAATTATCTGTAATGTTTATAAAGAATATAGATTCTTGGGGCCAGGGATTTAGCTTAGTGGTTCTGGCGCCTGCCTCGCAAGCACAAGGTCCTGAGTTCAATGCCTGGAACCAAAAAAAAGAATATAGATTCTTGGGCCCCTCCCTATACCTATGGAGTCAGAGGAATGGAGTCCAGGAATTTCTAATTTTAATCCCACAAGTGGTCCTTATGCAGCCCTCCTGGAAATAGTCTGTGAACCTGTTTTGAAATCAATGATAGAGACAGGAGTGAAACCTGCGTGTCCCCTTTCCAATTCTGTCACTAATGTCATCTGACCCTTTCAACCCACAAAGTTTCTTTATCCTCCAAACAGCAAAGGACAACAATGGTTATATAAGCTGCTCTTTACATATGGAGATGATCCAGGAACAAACTAGGCAATGCCATACAGTACTGTGCTATGAGCTTTCTAGAAAAGGCATTTTATAAATATAAGGGCTTACGAATGAAATTATTTCCATCTGGGATTGTTTTACAATCAAAGATGAAGCTGGTGGTACTAATTGGTCTCTCTCACACACACACATACACACACACACACACACATGTACTCATGCACACAAAGAATCCAATTTCTTAATGCAGTGAGACTCCTCACTACAAAGACAAAGGGAACACTAGACAGAACTGGTAAGGGTTTCTCCTTGTTTTCCAACTAAAGGCTGGTGTTCCTGGGCACTTATACTCTTTATTTATTTAACAGAGGTAAACTTGGGAACATTCAGTGTATAGTACTAGTTCCTCATATTTTGGCCTAACTCATGTCTTTTCCCTTTCCCGATGGAAAAGTGAAACAAGTCCTGAGGAAAAGAGAGAGAAAGGCGAGCAGAAGACACAATATCCTAGTTTTGTCCTTTTATACCAAAACTCATGGCTGACATTCACTTTCCGTCCTCTTTCTGCAGGCATCCAGGGACTGGTAAACACATTCACACCTGCCAAGTAGGCCTACTGCACCTCTAATCCTTACCCCACAGTCCTAACTGTATTCTACACAGTTTGTCTTGGTTTTGGCCTTTAGAGATCGGTTTCACAGCATGGGTGCAAATCCACAGCAACCGGGATATGAAAAGACTTGCCTTAATGCCTGCAGCCCTCATATGTTTTAAATGTGGAACATCTCATTAATATTGCAATTTAATTTACAACAATGAAAGGGAACAAAGCCTTAAGCTGAAGCCAACTAGTTTCTGTAGATCACTCAGCGACATCTTTTCTATAGGTCTTAATTGAAGAGAGAAATTGACTCTATTTAAAAAGGGGGCTGTGTTCTAGGCCACAGCCCAGCAGATAACAGTGCCCCTCAAACTGACCTGTAGATTCTTGAGCCTCATTTCCAGTAGTTACAGTTTACAAACACCATGGTAAAAACCGAGGATTCACATTTATAATGAGCAACAAGGTTTCAGGTGGTAACCAAGAATTCATAATTCTCTTAGGTGATATTAATGAAGGCTGAGAGCCACATCTGAAAAAACATTGAGTAAAATATTTACAGAAGAAGTGGGACTCCTCTTATTTTTGAAGAGTGGATAGGATTTTGAAATGGAGAAGTGGCAGGGTTTCCACTTGGAGTAAATAGCCTAAGGGCATAGGAAACAGACTAAGCAAGTGTGTCAGTGTGTGTGTGTACACATGCATGTGTGCACTTGTGTGCATGAGGCTGGCTTACCGTAGGAGTGTTAGAAAAGGAAGTAAGAAGACTAGTCAGAAGGAGAAGTTTGAATTTAAAGATATAAAAAGATGCACTGGATATGTAAAACCAAGTCTTGGATGCTCTCTATTTGTTATAAGATAACACAATACCCGAAAGACTGGGAAACTGTAAAGAATACTCATTTCTCAAAGTTCTGGAGCTTGGAAAGTTCAAGATCAAGTCACAGTCATCTAATTGGGCTTCCCTGCTGTGTCCTTCGATGGGGAAGGTGGAAGAGAAAGGAGACATTCAAACCATAACAGATGACAAAGTGGGAAGGCTGGATTTGAACTGTAAGGGATTTGGGAGTCTTTCTAGGTCATGAAAAATAAAGCATCAACTAGTAATCTCACAGAAAGCTCATCAGAAGCTAGGATTGCTACTTTACAAATCTAGACAGTAAAGTAGGGAGAGGAGTCTTTCGATCAAATACGCTGTTTTCCACGAGCAGGGAAGGGGACAGCACCCAAAATCAGATGATTCCCTGGGTCCTTAGGAGAAGAACAGGGAGAAGAGTATAAGGCTCCATGCACCATTCCAGGCCCACATCTTCCATCCCAGCTACTCAAGAGGCTGTGGCAGGAGAATCACAAGTTCTGGGCCACCCTGGGCAACTTACAGTAACCAGACCATCTCAAAATAATATTTTTTTTCAGTACTGGGGATTAAACCCAGGACTTTTTTTTTTGTACCAGGGATCAAACTCACAACCTTGTGCTTGAGAGGCAGGTGCGGTGCCACTGAATTAAATCCCTGGCCCAAACCCAGGGCTTTTGAACTGAGCTACAACCCCTTTTTACTTTGAGACTGTGTTGAGAAGTCATTAAGTTGCCCAGACTAGGCTCAAACTTTCGATCATTCTGTCTCAGCCTCCCAGAGTGCTGAGATACTGGCATGCGCTATTATGCCCAGCTCAAAATGAAGTATTTTAGAAAGGGATGGGAATGTAGCTTAGTCATAGAACACTCAGCATGTGCAGAGCCCTAGGTTTAATACCTAGTACCACAAGAACAACCTAAAGAAAAGAAAATGCCTCACATCAGCAAGCACAACAGTCCTTCTGGGCTCCTAAAGGAAAAGCAAGAAAACTATATTTGAGAAAGTGGCTCTGAGAAGGTCCTTAAGGCTTTCCAGCCTGTCCCGCTTCCCGGCCAAAGTGCCTGGGGCTGGTGTGAATTCTCTGGGAGGAATACTTTTCCTCTAAGCTCAGCCACTAATTAATTACACAGTTTCTTGTCTCCCATGTCCCACACTGTGGTCCTTCTGATGAAAAAGCTAAACTGGTGACCAATGGGACTTAAGCAAATTGAGCAAAGATCTTGATTTAAACTGTTTACTATACTTTAAAGTAAACCTTAAGGGGAAAAATCTCTTCTTTCACCTTTCTAGAATCCACCTTGGTCTCAAAATTAAGGTGCATACTATCCTGTAAGTATGTAAGATGCGATAAAGCGTTAACAAACATCAAAATGTCTGTGATGTCTTTTTTATCCTATTCTTTTTTCTGCTTTATAGCTATTTGTGATATTTTATAGCATATTAATACTGTGGTACACACTTTGTAATAGATATACAGATATGGAGAGTGTTTTTAGTTAAGAAAGCTCTGAAGAGTTTGGAGACCATTGCGCTAGACAAATGTATTAATGCTAGACAAGTGTATTAATCATTTTGCTTTAGTTTGAGTCAGGATTCTATCTCTGATGTCTGTTCCACAATTTTGATCAGAAAAATTCTGCCCAATCTCTCGAGGTTGCTAGCCTCACCAGAAAACAGTAGCTTTATCACTTATATTTAAGAAGTTACAGCCGGGGATTTAGCTCAGTGGTTCCACCACCTGCCTCACAAGCGCAAGTCCCGAGTTCGATCCCTGGTACCAAAACAAAAACAAAGAACAAACAAAAAAAGCAAAAAAAAAAAAAAAAAAACCAAGAAGTTACTGTGGCACCATGATTAAGAGAGCTAAGTCTAAAGCTAGATTCTCCAGATTACAATCATGGCTTAGCTGCTTACAACTATCTATGTACCCTTAAACAAATTAATTGATCCACTGGTGCCTCAGTTTATCCACCCATAAAAAGGCTGTGAAAATACATTTTATCTTGTAGGATTCTTGCAAGGATTAATTTAATTCATGAAAAACGGTGAAGTAGTATCTGAATAAAGTGAGTTAGAAGAAATACTAGCCATTATTATTATTTTTACCAAAGTCCATTTCTCTTATTGAGTAGTTTATTATCTTTCCTTACTTTTCCTTAGATTTTTTTCACAGTACTGCTTGCAGAATTTCTATAAAAAGGCAGCGTTCTCAGACCTAAACTTACTTCAGGCTTTCTGCAGACCAGATTATCTGGTTTTTGTCAGTCTCTATTGTTGCTGTACCAAGGTTTGGTTTTTTTTGCCCGAAGTACCCAGAAAAGACAGAGTTATGACTTAGATGTCTTTTTCCGGATTTTGTAATACTTTCAACAGATCACTGAATACCTGGAAAGTTCCCAGTAATAACAGGCTAATTTATTGCTTCACTAATAAGCAAAATACCAAGAAACTACATGTCCATATTACTCTATTCTCCTTTCTAAACAATTTAAAACAGCATACCACTAGGTGCCAAACTGCCCTGATGGTCTCTGTCCACTCTTTCCTCAGCTACTGTATTATTAGCTCCTGTAGGATTATCTCCCAGGTAGTCAGCAACAGAGTTCCACTTCTAGGATCTCTAACGCTCTCCCCAAGCAACAGCCTTTTGCATATTTTGCTTTGCAAACGTCTCACATTCTCTTAAGAACCCCATGCCATCAATCACCCATTTTTAAACTTTCAAACTCTAACTAGCTCCTTCCTTTGCAAAAAAATCTTACTGTATCTCCTACTCTTATAAAATTATCTCCACTTGATGTTATTGTTTAGATCTAGAATGGCCTCCAAAAGTCTCATGTATTCAGAGATGGGACTTCTGTAAGGCGACTGCATCATGGGGTACTACATACATTCATCAGTGAACTGACCCATTGATGAGTTCAAAGCTAAACGTGCTGTGTGTGCGGCCTGGCTGGAAGAGGTGTGTCATGGGGGCTCGCCTCCAGGTAGTACACAGTGTCTCCTCCCCTGCCTCCTCTCTTTTTTCTGCCTCTTGGTGCCAAGAGGTATTCAGCTTTTCTCTGTCATGTCCTTCCACAATGATGTTCTTGCCTTGGAGTTTGCCAACCATGTACTGAATTCTCTGAAACATAAGCTAAATTAAACCTCCTCCTTTTAAGTTGTGGGTGTCCAATATTGCACCCAATAATGTGAAAGCTGACTAATATACTTGACTTTTCTGATTTGGCTTCTACTCCCACCACACAGGGGGAAACAGTTCTCTTGAGGACCTTCAAATACTTCCTAACAGATAAATCTAATCACAGTTTTCCTCAGTCTCCCCTTTGCTGCAGCATCAGATATTTTACTTGTTTGATCTTGAGTTATTAAACCACTTGGTACTGCTTTATAGTGCTTCTCTAAATGATTTCTTTTTTTGCTTTACCAGGGTCTTTTGTTCCTTTTCATTAATTTTCATTTCATTTTCAAGTCTGAAGTTTCTTTTTCTTTGCTTTGCTTTTCAGAAATTTCACTAACTCCTGTAATGCCAACCTCGGCCTCCACACTTATAATTTCAGTTTCCCCTCTCTAGTTTTGATTTCAGTCCTTTATGCTTATGATTGGTCCTTTTTTCCTCTCAAGTTTTGGTCCCAAATTTCTAGCACCAAGTAAAAAGGTACTAGAGGGTTTCTATTGCAATGCAAAATCAATATATCAAAAACTGGATTCAATATTCTCCTCCCTGTGTACTTCCTTTCATGACCTACTTATCTTCGAAAATGGCATCTTGAGGGACCTAAAACTTCTAGGTCATCTTTGGACATCACTTTTCTATAACCTCAAGTTGAAGACATGTCTTACCAATTCTTCCTTCATGATATATTCCTTTTAATGATCATTTTTGAATAGGTAATCTATTTCTATGGTTAAAAGGTTAAATTATACGAAATGGTAAACATTGAGAGGTGTTGATGGGGAAAAGTTTTAGACTGCTTAGTAGAGTAACTATTAAAGTAGTTGTAGAAGCAAAATAGGTAGTGTACCCCTTTAAAAATGTGCCTTAGCCAGTTGCTTTTGTTGTTTAAGGTGAAGGTTATATAGCTCCTTTGATCTGTAGCTCTACTATAGATAACATCCTAGCTCTGAAGAACAAAGTGGGAATCCTTGAACAAACTTCTGATATATGTGCCTTAACTGTCATGTGTTTAGGACTGTAATCAGTAACAGAAACCACCTGTGTCTAACCATTAAACAGGAATATGAACTTTATTTACTTAACAAAGACCACTAGGGATGAGATAATGACTAACAAAAGTATTAAAAGGTGACTAACAAAGAAAGTGGGGCACGGGCACTGACCAGACCAGTTTCTGGCGGTCCTGCCTGCTTGCAAGTAAAGCCTTTGTTATTTTACCCAAATTCTGTGTCTCCGAGTATTTCTTTCCTCAATTTTCCGGAACAGTGTCACTTCTAATCTTGCTACCTTTTACCATAAGCACCCTCCACATAGCATTCTAATTTTATTTCATTCTTGTATATTTCTCACTGAATCATAAATTCTTAGTTTTTCTTGCCCTCTTTCTTTCACAAGAGCCATATTATAACACTGCCACACAATATATTCCCTTTTCCATACAGATGCATCCTGGAGACCACTCCCTAGTAGAATACAGAGTAGCCATATATTATAAACATGTATTTAGGTTCCCAGAGTGGGATTTCTAGTTAAATAATAAATACATCTGTCCTTCATAGACTCTTGAATTCTTACCTTCTCATTAATTCTCTGTCATTAGCCTAGTTGTCTTTTTTGTTTGTTTGTTTTTGAGACAGGGTCTGGCTATGTAGTTCAGGCTGGTGTTGAACTCACTATGTAGCCTAGGCTGGCCTCGAACTTGCGGCAACCCTCCTGCCTCAGCCTTCTGAGCACTGAGATTACAGGCATGTACCACCATGCTTGGCCAGCCTAGTTTTAGACCTACAAGACTGAGATAGTTTTCACTGTATCATTTCTAGATTAACCTTGCCAAAAATATACTTTGATATTTGTATCATCCTGCTAGAAAATCTCCAATAGTCCTCCCCTGTCTACCAAATAAATAACAAATTCCTTAGCTTGTATTTAAAATTCTACCATGATTTCTCCAGTGCAACCTCCTTTCCAGGTTCATCTTACCAGTCCAAATCTTAGCCAGACAGGGCTTCTTACTGCTTCTGAACAGACATCATACAAGTCTTCCAAATTTTTCTGCCTTTGTCCCCTATCCTTCTTTTCCACCAGAAATAACCCCCACTTTCCTTCCATCACTCAAACACTATTCATTTGTTGTAGTCCTTAGCATCTTAGCCAGGAATTATTTCATCCAATCTTTCCAAAGCCCTTTATTTAAATAAATTACATGACATTTACTTTATAATGCCTTCTGTGTTGTATTTGGTTCCCTAGGTGGCTCACTTTTGTAAGTTCTTTGAGGATTTCTCTACATTATATTTCCCAAAGTGCTCTGCATGATATTTCACATATACAAGTTTCTCACTAAATACTCACTGAAAGACTATTTATTGAGAAAAATCAGACTTTGGGTTTGACCCCCATCTCCAAAAGAGGGACATGAGGAAAGCAGATCCGCTAGCTATAAAACGTACAGCAAGGCACGAACACACACAGGTCCTGCCTACATGGGAGGCTAGCTCATATATTCTGTCCATTTTAAAGCAGCTACAGGATTAATAACAACAAAACTAAGTGAAGCTCAGCAAGTATTTCATCCCTCTTAAAGGTTTGCAATTTTTCAAAGATTTAGTTCTTTTTTTCCTTGGGGTAGACACTAAAACAGTATAAAGGAAGAAACCAGGCAAGAACCACAACTGAAATAAGAGCCATTGGGCTATTCTCAAGGAAAGGTCACAATCATTATCCATTCTCAAGGTGTCATCTAGGCACAGGAATATCATGAAAGTACTTCATCTACCACAGTGTTTCTCCCATCTAGGAAAAACAAACAAGAAACCCTCCTTTACGGGAAAACTTCTTCCTTCTCCAACTTCATAACCCAAATGTAGATCTTCATTCATGTAGCAGGGGAAAAATGATGTTATCACCATTGTTTGTGATATGAGCTGCTTATCTATTTTGACTCAGCTTGGAATCCAACTGTAAAAGTCTGCTTTCTCTGCCATTAGGTGAGGAATTCCTCTTCCCCTTAGCCATGACAGACTTCTCTCAGAACATAACATATATCCTAAAAATGACTTCACTGTGACCTTACTACTCATAGCACCACTGTCCCTAGTGTCAACCATGTATGATCTTTTCACATCAACAGCCAAGGAACCTAAAGTTACATTAAAAACAAATGAGTGTAAAAGTGTCTAAGAAGAAAAACACGTGCTGAGATTAATAACTTGGACCTGAGTTCAATTTCAACCTTATCAAAAGTTCTAATGTCTGATATCTAGGCTCATTATGGCCTAGGGGTATTGGTTTCTTTCTCTCATATTCCTCAAATTTCTTAGGCCCTTGAACCACCTCAGACTGACACACAAGAGATACTTGAAAAAGTCCTATGCTAGCAGTTCATTTCTATCATAATAATACTGTTGATCCATATTTGTGCGAGGGACTCTTCCAGAATAAACAAGACCTAGTTCCTACTCACATGGGGCTTCTATTTGAGAGGCAGAGACATTTTAACAAAGAGCATATGAATATGAGTATAATACATTGAGTTCCATTGTAGAAGGGAATACAATTCATGTGGGTAGGTATGCTTGGTTAAAAAGCAGAGGACCTTGAGCTGGCCGTGATCCTTGTTGTAGAAATTTATGCCTTAATCAGTCAACAAATATTTATTGAGCTTCTACTGTAAAGTCCCTGCCTTCATAGAGCTTTCCATTAGGTTCTGCTTTCAGAAAATGGATTCTATCTTGTACTCTTACACCAGACACCTTCCAGAAAAACTACTTCTCTAAGATAAAGGCCCTGCCTTTTCCTTCCAGGAACTTGAATTTAATCTTTGGAGTTCAAGTCCTACTACTGGGTCTGCTTCCATGATGTTCCATGTTACACATCTGCCTGCCCCTCCCCTATTGATCTGTGGCTGGAACTCTAGACACTGTCCTTTGTCCACTATGTTTTAGTGTCTCATCTATAAATGAAGGATAATAATAGTAACTCTCTCCAAGGAATATTATGAGGAATAAATAAAATCACCTTGCCAAATACTCAATAACTATCATGATCACCATTATTACCTTTACTGTTAAGATACACTGTCTGGCTTATCTACAGATTCTACTTTCTCTTCATGAGGTATGAGCTGGGGCTGGGAAAGTGCTTTCCGATCATCCCCACCAACAAAGAGGTTATGCATAGGCTCATTTCAGTCTCACAGCCTGGCCCATCCAGACCCATCTGGGGACGTCAAGTACCTCTCAGTGTCAGGGAGCCATAAGCCAGGTTAGTCAAAGCTTGTGCATATTTCTAGTGTTCTTCTCCAAAAATACTCTGAGAGAGGATAACACATCGTATCAGCTCCCTGTTTGCTTGGGTATTCTGTAGAGGGCAAAAAGGAAAGGAGGAAAACTCTGGCCCATCACAGGAAGGTAGGACTAAATTTCCTTCATCTTTCTTTTCTTCTTTATTTCTTCCCACCCCACATCCAAACTCTATCAAGTCCAGTTGACTATACCTTACTCTTGTATCCTAAAAACAAGTTCTTCTATTCATTTCCTCCTGAGTACTTAGCTTCACCTATTCTCATCTTTTTTTTT
>NW_004624759.1:20070552-20135096 GCF_000247695.1 Heterocephalus glaber
ATTTATCACCATCTTCTGATTACTGTCTTCTTTTACACTCCTGCTTCTGTCATCATTTGGTTGATTTTAGTATCTGAGTGAATGGTCCATCTAACACCTGAGTCTCAGTTCCTCAACCTCAGTTTCAATGACTCGCTCCTCTTTCTTTCAAACACTCACTCTGTTGGCCATAATCCTGACTGTGTCATTACCACCTTTAAAATCACAAATGAAAGCATCCCAACTTTCAATCACCATCTCCTATCTCTCCAGCCAACCTAATGCAGTCTACTTCTGTGATTCTTCGGCCCAATGGTTAGTTCTCTACTTACTCACTTTTCTAGTAATCAGCCTACTGCAGTCCAGATTCTATCCCACCACTCCACTGGAATTGCTGTTGCCAAGATTACAAATGGCCATCTAAGTGACCCATCTCAGTCCTTACTGAATAAGGGTAACTCATCCCCTCATGATTCAAGGCAAGGGGTGGAGATGTAGCTCAGTGTTAGAGCATCTGCCTGGCAAGGGGCCAAAAAGCAGCTTCAATTTTGTAGATATACAACTACCCCATAATAAGAAAAAGCTCTTGCCACTACTAGAGATAGGAAATGACCACTGCAGGAAAAGGAGAAGGGTAAAAAACTAGCAGGTAAGTGAACAAAGTGTCCTCCCACTGTTGTACCAATTCCTACCTTCCCAAGGATACATCTAATCCATCTCATTGCAGATAATGCCTAGGAAATCCATCAGTGTCATTGCTCAATTAAGTGCAACATTCCTTAAGGAAGGAAACCTTTCTGTTTGTGGTGGCTTCCTAACAGTTGAGGAAGTATATAATTTGCCTCGCCCTCCACCCCAAACAAGGCAGCAAAACAAAAGCCCACTCACAGCCAGCTGATTCTGTAGCTGTTTGACCTGCTGCTGCAGCACTTCCAGTTGCTGATTCTGTCTTTTGGATGAGCTTGTTGAGTAGGAGAGCTGTGAGAGGCTGTTCAGGGCCTCCTTCAATTTCGTGACTTCCTTTGACATCTCATTTATCTAGTAATTAAGAAAAACTGTATCAAATAGGCAATAATGTCTTTAGAGAAGCAAAATTCCAGATATTTCTATCCCTCCAACATAGTCATGTCTATTGTCCTCTGGGACTTGAATTCTTTTTATTTTCTATTTTTTAAAGAAACCCCATAAAATGAAAGAATAAGTGAGGCAAACCGACAAAGCCCTCTACATCTATTCCGTTCAGATAATGGCCAATGAATTACATTTTGGTGCATGAGGGATGTTGACCTTCTTTTACTCTTAAAAGGGATGTGACTAAAAGAAGTAGAATTAGAGACTTTTTGTATTTGGAGAGGACTATACCTTGCCCAATATTATTGACACGGACAGTCAGCAGGTACCAATTTACTCCACAATTTCCTATCCCCACCCCATAGGCTTTTGAAGCTCTTTTCAAAATACTCATAATAATTACAAAATAAAGATAAACTGCTTTACTACCACTCAGAAGCTCTGTCTCGGGACTAGAGCACACAACAGACTCAGGCAAAGAACCATTCTGAACTTACACTTTGTTTCCCTCCTTTCTCTGTACCAGATCCACTGACTTAAGGTGAGAAGCCCATGGAACTTTGGGAAGCAAGATTAAATCTGGCAGTATTTTTTTTCTATATAGTGGAGGAATCTATTCCTATAGTTTTTAACCTGCTGCTGCAGCAGTAGCTTCCAACACATCCAAAGAGAAAACTGAAGTTCACACTTTTCAGACACTTCTACTCAACACTGGCAGACCTTCTAGAAAATGATTTCTTTTTTTTGGTGCCGGAGATCGAACTCGGGTCCTTGTGCTTGTGCAGCAGGCAGCGAAACCACTGAGCTAAATCCCCAGCCCTAGAAAATGATTTTTAAAGGGTAAATATGCACCACATACGTGAAAATGCTTTAGCATAAGGAGAAATGGATGAAGACTGGTGCTTTATTGAAAGCAGTAACCAGAATATTACCCCTTATGCAGCTTTGGGGACAGATACAGTCATGTACAGAGCCTCTGAGCATCCAAAACAGGTTAGTGCCCAGAAAATCCTATATATGTTTAATATAGTAAAGACTGAAAGCCCTGAGACTTTTTGCTAGAAATCCAACAGAAATAGAATTATCACCAACCTTTTTATCTTTATCTTCCTCCAGTTTTGAAGAGCTCTCAGAATATCTTTTCATTTCTGCAATTTCTTCCTGAGCTTGCCGGAATTTTTGCAGAAGTTCATTTACTTCTTCCTCTTTGGATTTCAAGAGAGTCTGAATGTTTTCCTTTACCCTTTTCACCTGTGAGACTTCACTCCGAACCTGGGAAACCTCTGAATGGACTTTCTCTTTCTCTTTTACCGACTCCTTCAGATTCAACGTTAGCACACTCACCTCACTCTCTAGGGATGACTGGAGCTTTTCGTAGGAAGACCTGGGCACCATTGCATCGGTCATAGCAGCTTTCTCCTCTAGAAGTTGCTTCTCCAGCTTTGCCACTTCCACTTCCTTGCTTGCAAGGTGCTCTTTAAGCCTGCCTATTGTTTCTTCCATCTCTTTCCCAGTTGTCCGAAGGGTGGTTATCACTTGCAAATGTTCTGTGATGGACACAAAGTTCTCTTTCTGTGTATCTACCAGTTGTTTGAGCTGGGTCAACTCATTTAACACTTTTGAATACTGAGACTTCATTTCAGACAGTGCCTCTTCTGCTTTAGCCCTGGATACATCTGACACTTGCATCAGTTTCTCATGTTCTGCTTTGTGAATATATTCAGCTGTTACATCCTCTAAAGACTTCCTCTTCCTATAATCCTCCAGCTCAGCCTGGGCTTCTTTGTACAGCTGCGACAACTCACTTACCTGTTTATTAAGTTCATCTATCATCCTGTTCATGGCCTCTTTCATGTCTCCAGCTTCATCACTAGCTTCTTGTGTTATCTGAATTTTTAGTGTATCTTTCAATTTCATTATTTCTTCTTGGGCCTCTTGGTATTTCTCAAACAAAAACACTTTCTCCTTATTCATATTCTCAATAACAGAGCAATATGAACTTTTCATTTCCTCATACTCTTCCACAGGTGGCTTAATCACTGCACCTTTCTCTCTCTCCACAAGTTTTTCCTCTAACTCTCTCACTTTCTCTTTATTTCTTTCACTTTCTTCTAATGCATTCTGCAGATCTCGCTTTAGCACATCTATTTTCTCATCGGTGACCCTCAAGTCATGGAGACATGAATAGCTATCCACACTCTCATGTGACAGGAGACCCAGTTTCATCTGCTTCTGCACACTGAGGACTTCTTTCATGGCCTCCTCATACTTGCTCTGAGTTTCTTTAAGTTTCTGACTGAGGTCAGAGCCATTCTCTGACATGTCTGTGTTATTCAAGCACACTAGTTCCGTCCTTCGGGTTTGGAGCTCGGTCTGTAGCTGTTTCCTCTCTGTCTCAGAGCTCTCCAATCTCTTCTGCAAGTCTTGCAAACTCTCTTGTAGTTGCTGAATTCTGATACTGCTGTCTGCAGAATGTGTCACACCAGATGGAGATGATTTGGAGTCTGGGGGATCAGCATCACTAGGTTTGCTCAGGGAAGGGGCCAAATCAGACTGAGTAGAATGCAAAGAGCCAATGCTCAGATCTCCTTCCGTGTCCTTGGGTGATTTGGCCTGGGAGGAAAAAAGGCAAGACTTAAATGGCATTGAAGGTGTGCCTAAGTGAGCAAGCAACTGGAATGAAAGGGACAATCTGAAATTTAGGTGCAGAAGAGTAGCATGATCATTTCATATGTATGTTCTTTCATGATAAAAATGCATTCTGGAACATGAGAGTTGGATTAATGACACAGTGAATTCTGTGGGGTTTTTTTGTTTTTTGTTTTCTGTGTTCTATTAAGATGTGTTATTTGTCTCATTTTTAAAACATTGGAATTGTTTTATCTGTAAACCCTCTGATTCAAATTTTTTCTTTGTTTCTCACATCATTCTAGTTGTGGAGGATGGGCACAGTATAGCTATTTCTTGCCAAATTTGTAAGACTGTGAGATGGTCAGCTTTACCAAAGGAATGACTAATATGATACAGGTATGTAAATATTTACATTTTTGAGTATAAAAATTTTAATATCACTGGATGTAATGGCACACACCTGTAATCCCAGCTACTCTGGAAGCTGAAGGAGGAGGATGATCAGTTCAAGGTCAGGCTGGGCAACATAGTGAAGCCCACATCTCAAAAAAAATTTAAATATAAAATTCTGTATATATAAATTATCATTATGTCTTTATATATTTAAATACATGTTTTATTTATGTAAATAAATTTGTCTATATAATCTAGATTTAAAATTTAATAATATGATTGCCATGTATACCATAATATATATAATTATATGTAATTTACCAATTTATGTAAACAGAATCAATGAACACCACTCTCAAAAAACAAAATGTCAAAACATAAATGCTTAAAGCTAACATCTTTTTAAAAAGGCAGAAATGTATGTAGATATTTAAAGTACACCTGACTACCCTTAAAAATACCAATAGCTTGACTCCCCAGAATAATCTGTTTACCTACTTGTAATTTATCTTGTAACTCCTTATTGTGTAAGGTAAGGGAAGCAACTTTTGCTTGCAATAGGACAAGAAGATCTTGCTGATCAGCTTCAGAACTTATATCCAATAAACTATCACCACCTTGGAAAAGAAAAAGGCAATTTAAGATAATATTTTTTAACAAATAAATGCTTATGTCTTTATGTTCTAACAAACCCACTTTCTGGCTGAGTCCAGTTCTTCCCAGTCTGGATTATAACCCACCAACAATGAACAGCAATTTTCAGGTTCTAGTGTGGCCTCATTTTGGTATTCCCAGCACAATGTTAGGTACAAGTACATTGAAGCGGATTCTGAAAACTGCTGGGTTTGGCGATACACTTTCCATTCACTTGAGAAGTATTATATACTGGGTGATTTTCTTCCTCCCTGTGTCTCGTAAGTCCTAGTTCTAAGGATCCTTTTAAAAATATCTGTGGAATCTGGTTTATTTTTTATCCCTATCACCATTAATATAGTTCAGACTTAATCACCTTCCCTTGGAAATCCTGCAGACAGCTTCCCAACAAATCTCTGCCACTCTTCCCAGTGAAAATATAGCCTGTGCAGCCACATCAAACTAAGCTTCCAGAAAGATAATTTAATACTTTGGGACATTCCTTTGGTCAAATGCTTAAAGTGCTCTCCCTCTGAAAACTATCTCTGAATTCCTCTGTATCTGGCCCCAGTTTACATTTTCTGGTTTATGTCTCACTGTTTCCTAGTTTTCCATTTTGGTTAGATTCATGGATCCCATCATATTGTCTATATTCTTAACATATGACTGAGTCTTTGTTTAGCCACAGGACTCTGCCTATAGCATCTCTATACCTAGATAACTCTTAGGCATTCTTCAAGGCCCATGTCAAATTCTGCCTCCTCCTTAAAAGTATTCACTGACCACCCTAGCATGAAATGATCTTCCTTCTCTGAATCCCACATAATTGCTGTTGGTAAACCACAATTTTTTTTTAAAACATCCTACTGATTATGATGCCGAAATAGCATCTAAAGCAATGCTACTCTAAGTATTCACTGAGGTGAGAGAACTTGCCCCAGAATTTAATGCAACGTGCTACTTCCTTCATCCAGAAAGTCTTCTTATGAAAAAATATCAGCTAAACAAAACTGTGCTTAATGACATAGTTGGATGACTTTCTGATACAAACTCCTTATTATTAATGCTGACTGCTGATAGTTAATGGTCACAATCTAAATACTAGAGAATTTTTTCTAGCTATCATGCTTTTCATTTTCTCAACCATTTAATGCAGAGATGAAAATTTTGATCTTAATTTGGGTGGCTCAAAAATAATGTTTCTTCATAGAAAATCTTGCTTCTGAAAATAAGGCATTGTTCTGATATCTGATGCCTAAACCACAGCTTTCTGAATTCCCCTAATATGAAGTCTGGTGAGCTTTCTTTCTGGTAGAATAAACTAGGCAATCGGGAGCATCACTGCAATTCTAAGCAATAGAAACTACCTCACAGATACAATGGATGGTTCTTAAACTATCCAATGTAATGCTTGTTGAGTTATATTAACATTGATCTGTTGGCAATTAGAAAGTGGAATGTTTCTAAATTCTGCAAATCAAAGGGTCCAAACACAAACAAAATGCTGACTACTTTAAGAAACTGAATGCTGAAACAAAAGAGGGCCTTTGAAATCATCTACTGAATTATGTTAAATTAATTCTGAAGATACTGTATTATATTCTTACAGATAAAATCAGGCTTTAGTAATCTTTTTCTCCTTTAGGAGAGACTTAAAAGATACAATGAATTAAATCCTATCCTGGTGAAGATAATATGGTTGTGTATGATTTCATTAGCCCTCTGTTTTTGCCTGAGTCTGCTTACACCCTGAAGTGGTAAAGTTAGATTGTGGCAGTCACAGAAGTGCATGGTTCCTTCTCTCTTCAAGACATAACTTGCTGCTCAGCTGCAATGAGTGCAAGGTGCTGACAGCAAACAGCCTACAGCTTATGGACCACATTTCAGAATGCTATTTTTAAATGTGTATGGTAAAATATAAGGTATGGTGATCTAAATGCTTATTTTGTAACACATCAAATCACAAGATGTAGAAGCAGGTCTCATAACTGTCAAACCTCTTAGTGGATATATTAGAAACAGTACTTCAACATATCTGCAGTAACAGTAAAGTGATAGGAAATTGTGAATTCTCTGCATGACAAAGTCACAGGTCTGCTAATACCACTGGGGTTTATTGTCTATATCTGTATTTGAAGAAAATAGTAGTACTTTTTAAAAACAAAAAAATTATACTTTTCATATCAAAATTCAGAGATTCTTTAAAATCCAGGATAAGGCCCCTGAAGTTCTGTGCGTTGTTGGCTGCCCTGTGACAGCAAGCTCGTTCTCATGCCTTCCCGGTACAAAGTGCCCCAGCATGGCCTTTGCTCTCTTTCAATGGACATGGAATAAAGAAAGTTTGGTCAAGGGAACAAAAAACAGATGGTTTTGTATCTTACCTGTAGTACTGTCACTTAGTCTGTCTTTGTTTTCTCGTATGGAACTAATCTCAGCCTGCAGAAACACAAAAATGACTTAAAAAGAATACTAAACATAGCATTGCAAAAAAGAAATCAAGAAGATTCCTTCTTTGAGAGAGCAGAGTTGGCATTTTCCTACCAGAAAAACACCTAGAAGATCTCAAGAAAAAAAAGTATTTTAAGTATAAGTGAATAAATGTGACAATTTATCAAGTAAGGGATAATCTCTAAAACATTAGAAGCTCCAGAGGCTGTAGTCTCAAAATATTTTTCAGAAATTTCATTTAGTGAGTGTAACACAAATATATTTATAATTTTATATAACAGCTCATTTATGGGGCTATGTTCTAAAACCCAAGATGGAAAGATTTCTTTCATAATGATCTCACTTACTTGGGTCATACATTTAATATTTTTAAATTCTGCAAAGCAAAGAATTTTACTTATCTGGATCATACATGGGTAATAAATAACACATATCAAAAAATAAAAAGGTAATTTTATAGGGGAAGAAAAATTTGTATGGCCTTGGATTGGAAATGGATCTGCTAAAGATTGCCTTTAATCCCCTGTCCCTGAATATATTAATGTATTTGTAAAAATTCTTAGAACTTCAAAGACAGACTCATTTCAAGAATCATATTTCAAAACATTACAGTAACTTGCCAGAAATTACTATGTTGCATTTAGATGAGCTACAGATAATGATGAGGTATCATTTTTCAGCAAAACCTTTGATAAAGGCCCAAATGTTCAAAATTAAGTGGCTGTAGTGGCAAATGCATATCTTTTCAAAAAGCTGTTTTTTCCATTTCAGAAAAATGTCCTTATCTTTTCAAGTACAATAAATGACATCCACTTACAATTTAAGGAGGTTTTGACAGATGTATACCCATCGAACCACCACTATCATCAAAATGCAAATATTTCTACTACTCCTGAAGGTTTCCTCAGGCCTCATCACAGCTAATACCTGCTCACTCCATTTCCAGGCAACTCTGATTCTCCTTTTTTCATCTTCTAAAATCGCTATAAGTGGAATGTCATACTGTAATGATACTTTTGTGGCTGGCTTCTTTCATTCAGCCTGATGATTTTCAGATTCATCTATCTTGTTGCTTGCCCCACATTTCACTCTTTTTTATTGTTGAGCACTATTCCATTATGTGAATATATCTCATTATCTTTATCCATTCACTTATAGAACAGCTGAGTTGTTTCCAATTTAAGAAAATTGTGAATAAAGCTGCTAGAAAAATCTGTATATGAGATTGTTGTATAAACATACATTTTCATTTCTCTTGAGTAAACATCTATGAGTGGATGGGTGATCATATATTAATTTGGTAAATGTCTAACTTGTGTGTGTGGAGGGGCACCAGAGATTAAACCCAAGGTCTTTGCACTAAGCAACATCCCCAGCCCTTTAATTAATTTTGAGAGAGGCTCTTGTTAAGTCACTAAATTGCCCAGGCTGGCCTAAACTTGCAATCCTCTTGCTTCAGCTTTCCAGAGTGCTGGGATTACAAGTATGCATTACCTGGCTCTAATGTTTAACTTTTAAAGAAACTACTGAACAATTTTCCAAAGTAGTTGTACCATTTTACAATCCCACCAAAAGAATATGAGTGGTCTAATTCTTCCACATTCTCACCAACACTTGGTATATTTAGTCTTTTTAATGTTTAGCTATTTTAACTATATATCACTCTTTTTCTTGTCTGTTTAGAAGTTATAGTCTTTTCTGCTCTTAAAAATCACAATTTGGGTATTTTTCTTTGGAATGCATTGCTTCTTCTAAGCCATAGAGACGATATGAGATGATATTAGGGTAGTAATTATGAGAGCATACCTTTCTCGCCCTGTCTTGTATAGGTATTCATCCTGAGTTTATTAATAAAGTCAAGTTAAAGAGAAGAAATGATAGGCTGATAGACTATTTTTCCCATCAATGTACATCTAAGTTAAAAAAAATGTTCATTCTGAGATGGAGGCAAGTAAATACAGCTATACAAACTGAATTTCATTTTAACAATTACAAATTTTATTTACTCCCAAGTACAATTTCCTAGTGATATCCCATTTTCTTGAAATACTTTCCAACACAAATTTACAGACTGAGGTAGAATAAGACCTAAGAGAGTTCCTGAAATTCAGGTAAATTATCTTTGTCTCTAAAAAAAATTTTAACTATGCTTTGTCTCTGGAACAATTTTAGGTTTATAAAAAAGTTTTAAGATAGTGACTTAGTTTCTCCTAATGTTGGCTTATGTAGTAATGAGGCATTAGTCAAAATGAAGATATGAATACTGATAAATTATAGGTTTTAGTCAGACTACACTAATTTTCCCACTGATGTCCTTTTTCTATCCCAGGTTCCAATACAGAATACCACTCTTTATGAAGAGAATTTAAAAATTTTGACTTTTGCCACTTTATTAGTTTGTATTCAGGAATAAACAAGGGAGTGAGTACCACTCAGAAGTTAGCAACTTCTACCATTTTACCTTTTAAAAAATTATTTTTAATTGTTAAATAAAATATTATATATATATATATTATGACTTGATGCTTTGAAATACATGTATAATGTAGAATGGCTAAACTGAGCTAGTAAACATACGCATTATCTCACAATCATTTTTGTGAAGAGAATACTTAAAAATCTGTTAGCAATTTTCAATAATACAACACATTAATATTAACTACAATCACCATGTTGTACGATAGTTCTTATAAATTTATTACTCCAGTCAAAGTGAAATGTAATCTTTTCCCAATACATCCCTCAAACTCTCTACTTCCGTCAACACCCAGAGCCCCATTCTACTCTCTGCTTCTATGAATTCAACTTTTTTAGATTCCACATAAATGCCGTTTGTTACTATTTAAAAGAAAGAAAATTAATGATTGGTTAGTAAATGTAATTTATTCTCTCTAGTTTTGTTTTTATGGTGTCCATGCCAGGAAAAAATAATCAAAAGGTTCTTCATGGTGGAAAAGTTGTGAACCAGTCATTTAGAAGTATATTGTTTTTGCCAGTGTTGTATACCGTAAAAGAAGTCTATCATCTTTAAATGCAGTAATAAAGTTGAACACAGAAAGTAAATACCTTAAAGGGTGGTTCTGCAAAAAATAGTGATTCCTTTCCCGAAAGTGGTGTTGAAGTTATTGATCTTGGGGAAGATACATCACTCAACTAAAAAAACAAAGTGAAAACCACCAGTGAAGAATGTGTTTTCAAAGTCTTTTCTTCTCCAGTGCTTAAGAATTAGTTCATTTAATCGATGCAGTTAAATCTTACAGTAAATTTTTTAGCCAATTCAGCTATTTCAAATACTTTCTGAAAGTTTATAGAGTAAAACTAAGTAACTTTGATTTTATATTAACTAGAATCAATTTTTAAAATATGTAAAACTTCTATTGCAAGTTGAGCATATTATTAATGAATATGCTAACACATCTATTTAAAGTTACTTATCAGATGAAATACTACTCTATCTGAATATGGATGATTTAATTTTTTAACAGCAAGCCTCAACCTGTTTTTATTTGCCATTTCATAGATTTCTGGGTTCCCTCCTCTATAAGGTAAGTCATAAGCTCAGAAATAAAAACTACTTATAATATTATCCAACCATAAATATAATTTCAAAGGCAAATATATTTTAGCAATGTTTTAAGAGATCAACTAAAATTCATTTCCACCTGCCTTACTACTCATTTCTCTATCCCTCACTGGTGCTGTTAATAAGGGGAACTAAAAATAGACTAAGCTTATTATCTTAAGGGAAAAGTTTTTGTCATAAGATTTTGAGAAATTTCCTTGAGGTTTAAAAAAAGATACTGTTCAGCTCTACAGTTTTGAAATAGATAAAAATCAATATTATTTCCATAGTAATAATTAAAATCTTTCTTACCATAATTTGCAATTTACTTCTTTTTGCTTTTTTTTTTTTTTTTTTCTGTGATGCTGGGGATCAAACCAGGCCCTCATGCACATTAGGCAAGCATTCTACCATTGGGCTACAGACCCAGCCCCACAATTTGTAGTTTCAAACTACAAAAAAAATTTATAATGTGCATTTCATGGTCAGTTCTAAAATATTTCTTTTTGACCTAAACATAAAATGATAAAATCATGGCTTTGCTGGTATATGCTTGTTGATTTTTGGTTTGCTTGTTTTTACCTGGGTAGGACTGATAGGAGGTGGTGGAGCTTTGCGTTTTTTTGGAGTTCCACTTCTTTCTGAGCTTATTTTAGAGACTTGTTCATGCTGAAAGTTATCACAGTCCAAAGAATGGAGGTGGGTTAGTTAGGTTAGTAAAGTCTGAGCAAGTAGCTGCATCAAACAAAAGAAAAAAAAACCTCAACAGTTCATGCATTTCTTATTTCATTGAGATCTGAAATCTGCTACCAACATAAAAACAGGTAGTATGCATGCTCCAAGTTTTGTTCTAGCAGTCCATGCTTTCATGGCAAGAAATTTTAAAAACATGACAAAACCAGATTAAACTGGAGAACTGGGAAAGTAGAGGATGAGGAGTTATCTACCATAACTTAGAACCTAGAATACATTCATATAGTCATCTTTCTATCTTAATGCAAAGCAGAGGTATTTCTTACACCTTTGCATTTCTTCCATTCCATTTTCTTTTAAAGAATGTAACTATGAATGGATAGAGGGATCTCATCTCTGAAGATTATTGATAAGTAAGTAATGAAGTTAGCACATAATAAATTCAGTATTATTTGTTGATTATGACTTCTCCTAGAACTTCGGTGTATAAATAAATAAAATAGCCAAACTAAAATAAATAGTAGCAACATGTGTTTAGGGAAAACTCCAAATGAACAGAGCAAACTTCTCAATTTCTTCTCTGGGTAACACTCAATGACATTTTAGAAAAACGCCACCTAAAATAAAAAGCTAAATCTCTTATTTTCATTACATATTTGGCATTTTCATGGCCGTAGGTCTATAGTTTATGTGATATTTACAAATAATTAAAATACTGTTTTTCAGTCTTAGTATAAATCACATCAAACATTTTCATGTTTTCAGGAAGAAGTATTAGTATGTTTCAGGCAAAGATGAAGTTTAAAGTTACATGCTTTTGAAATAAAGTAATCATTAAGAAAACATTTAGCATCTTATAACAATCATTTATTCCAAAGATATTTCAATATGTATTTTCGATGTACTCTTTATCATTTTTCTAGTCAACCAGAGAGTTTAAACATTTTCAAATTCCCACAAGCAAAAATGAAAAACAAATCCTTGCTCACCCTTACCCCAAGATAAATACCTGCTTTGGTTTTGTTGGGGTCTTTAAATCTAGAGAGAAAAGAGTGAAAATAAAAGAACTATAAGGACCACCACAACGACTCATATCATATCCACTTTAGGTGGATACAGAGACAAAGACATACATATCACACACAATATTTAACACTTCATTTTTTTTGTCAAGCATGTTTGAAAGAATAATAAAATATATTGCACAAATTCCTTTTTCCTTTGGGGAAAATGGAGTGGATAAATTTAAAATAACATTGGCTATTTTCTTTCACATACCAGCATCCTGAGAGATTTTTGATAATAGAAGGCTTTGAATTCCTGCATTTTCCGAGAGTTTGGAATAATGTAAGGCATTGTGTCCAAGAGAATCTACAAGGTTTATGTCTGCACCCTTTTTAATTAAGGCTTCCACAATGTTCAAGTTGCCAATCTCACAAGCCAGCATAAGAGCAGTTCTAAAGAAAGAAGAAGATACAAAATTTGTACTAACTAAATGTGACAACTCTTTACAGGGAAACCATTTGTCCTAAAAACACAAGGAAAAGGAAGCTTAAGTGAAGTTAAACCTTTACTATACTTAATCTGCTGGGGAATCTGAAATGGAATGCTATTAAGTTGAAATTAGGTGGTAATTTTAAAAACTCTACCTTAGAACATTAAATCATATTTAGTCAAACAGACACAATCTATAATATTGCAAAAACGATAAAATTTAATATGATTGGCACAAATCTTGTCCTTTCACTGTATTCTAAGATCATTTTTAAAAAGCAATCAATGTTTTTAAATTTTATATGAAAAGTCACAGGAAATGGCTTATTCACTTCAATCTTTAATAGTTTCATCATAGTCACAAAAAAGTCTGGGAAAATTTGCTGTTAAGTTGAAACAGATTCTTGATTATCAAAAAGGTAGAAAATTTAAAAAGAAGTCAAAACTACTTTATAGGAGATCATCCAAAAAATATCTGTGTTTATGAGACTCAGAATGTGGATATTGCTGAAGTTAGACAATTTTTGCCTAACTGTGGAGTACCTTCCATTTTTGTCCCTGGAATTGACATCTGCTCCATGATCCAGGAGAAAGCAACAGACTTCAGTATGGCCATTTTGTACTGCAAGAAGCAGTGGTATGTTCCCATCCTATGAGACAAACTGAGATTTAGATCTTAAATCTAGCACCAACTGCCAGAAATGCAAAAACCCTGCTCTTTGCACATTTTTCCCCCTAACTTACATTGCTAGTCTAATATTTATTCCACCATGGCATCTTCTGCCCTTCTCAGGCACAACTCAAGGGATTTCACTTACTTTTAGCTTTTTCCTAGAAGCCTCAGACTCTTGGACTGTTTGTTTCCTTAGCCATTACTGTCTTAAGTAATCCCTTGAGAGAGGTTGGAACACAAGGAGTAATAAGGATCAAACAAGCAAGCATACATGGATATTCAGGGATCATTCTAGAGAAATGAAGGCTTATCTCAATGTGGCACCAGAAGGACCTGCCACATTTTAAGCTTGTTCCCAGTGAACTATTTCCTGCCACTCCACTGGTCTGCCCAGAAACCGTACCCTGTCATTGTCTTACTAGGTAACCTCACCTAACACAAATTAAGAGTATTTGTCTAGTACTAACAAAACACAAGATAAATTAAGAGCCTGTCTATTACAAAATAAAGAGATGGATGTGAAGACCTATTTATTTAACATACCATGACAATTGTCAAACCCTTTTGGAAAAAGAACTCATGTTCAAGCTATGTCAGATGGAGTAAGAATTTAAACATTATAATATTACAAATAAGAAAAACACTAGAAGAATATATAGTTATCTCTGTAATCCAAGGTGAGTGAGACCTGATGCGTATGATACAAACCATAAAGAGAAGTTATTATTCTGCTGTTTTGTTTGTTTGTTTGGGAACATAATCCACAAGTCAGTCAACAGTAACTTTTAAGTTAGAAACATTTAAAAAGGGAAAGAGAAAAGGTAACTTACAATATATTGAACTAGTCAAAAATGAGGATTTAAAAATATAATTGCTACTACATATTATGTTTTGTAGAATAACTTGAGAGAGATTTCTAGGTAATATCTCTATAAAGTTATACTTTCTAACTATGAAGTACAGGTTGAGTATCATCCAAAATGCCAGAAGTGTCCCAGATTTTAGACTTCTTCATGAGTATGGAACTCAAGTCTAAGTATTTTTACATAGATTTTGTAAACAGCTACAGTAATTTATACAATATTTTAAATAATTATATATGGAATTCTGGTGTGAAATTTTCTACTTGTGGTAGCATAGTGGTGCTCAAATTTGATTTTGAGTTTTGGGATTAGCAATATTTAACCTGTACTAAAATTCAGAGAGTATTAATTTATTTATAGACTGTCAAGTCACTTCATGGTATCTGCATCAGGTGCAAATATTTACATGTCAATTCTCATGCTACTTCTGACACAACCCTGCAGCCATGTGCAATAGACATATTTATTTTCCAAATAGCCTAGTAAGGTTAAAGTAGGCTAGAAGTGGTCTTCAAGGTTGGGAAATTCTAATCAGAAGGTACCCAAGGTGATACATGGGCTACAGAAGGAAAATAATAGATTTTCTATTTAAATATCTTTTACAAATCAAGAAAGTAAACTTTATTCATATTTGTTTATGATAGAATATATATATGAATATATATATGCAAGAAGTTCATGCTATAAAATGTTTTGTTAAAGGGAACAAGGAGGAATAATACATAAAACCATTTCACAGAAAAGGATCTAGTTGTAAAGCAACAGAATTTTGCCAGATACTTAAGTCTCTAAAGTTTCAGTGACTCTCAGAGGTATCTCACAATGCTCTAGTATTAGTGTCAATTTCCACCTCTAATGACCTGGTACGTACCAAATCCTTGAGGTTTACAGGGCTCTTGTGCTCATAGAGGACCTGCACAGCTTGAAGGCAGCCCCGTGCCGCTGCAGGGAGAAAATACAAATACCGCAGCCCATCACAAAGCTACTCCCACAACCAGGACACTAAACACTTCTAGGAAGGAAAAGATCATGTTCTACCCAGTCAGCACATGTTCATTCAAACTGCACTGACAAGAAATGGTATTAGGAAGGTTAAGTAAGGGGTGTTGGAAATTACTATTTAATTTCAGTTATCCAGACTTAAACCCAATTCCTGCCAGGCAATCATTTGGTTTAGCTACAACTAGAAATTCAAGACTTTTAAAAATCCAATCTGCTGAGATTTCAATGTCAAGTGTCTCTTGAAGTTTTGTGAGAGAGTAAAACAAAACATTAATAAATAAAATCAACTGATGTTCAAACTGATTCCAAGTCAAAAAAATCTTTTTCATATATTACCTGAAATTTACAAGTGCTTATGACTATCTCTTACTTTTAAAAGGAACTGGAATAGATATAGATATATGTATATATTTCCTTAAAATATATTTTAAAATGTATTTACTCATTTGGTGCTGGGTATTTAACCCATGGCATCCTGTATGTTAAGCATATACTCTACCACTGAGCCATATTTGCAGCCTTAATTAAAATATATTAACTATGATAGTTTTTACTGGTTGTATGACAGGCAAATGATGAATTATAGGTGTACTCCTTGATAAAACTACATGTTTTATAAACTGAGTAAAATAGAGATGTCTAAGAATGAAGAAAGAAAAGAGTCCTAATAGTATGGTAAAGTTAATGGCCTGAATTTAAAAAAAAAATAAAAGAAAGAGAATGAAAATTACCTGCATAATGTAAAGCTGTTTTCCCAGAGCTGTCAATACCTTCAGCTGGGCATTTAGACTAGAAAACAAAAATAAATTTCATATATATGTATATTTCACACACATATATGTATGTATGTATATTCTATCTTGCGTAAATTCTGTTCAGTTTGTCCTTTTCCTGCAAGATACAACATGCCACATTATATAAAAAAGCCCCAAGCGCTGTGCTCCAGGGGCCTATAGTGCTTTCTGGGGAAGAAGACTCATTTCCAAATGATAGGCAAATAATAATTTCTTTGCTTTTCTGGCTGTCCATTTCTCTCCTACAGCATCATCCCATCACTACTGGATCATCGCCTCCAGCTAATAAACATGTGCAAAAATCTCTCATCTTGATCCTACCTTTCCCCCTAATTTCTCCCCTAATTCTCTGTCCCGCTTTGCTTCTCATTCACTCCTAAAGCCACTACAGGTGGGTGTCTGCCCTGAAAATTCTGTGGAAATGGCCTTAGTCAAGGTCACCAGCAAACTACAAGTTTCTGAAACAATGGAAGTCACGTCACAGACAGCCTGGGTTGCAATGACAAGAGATGAAGAAGTAACACCATAGGCCTAGGACCCAAGGACAGAGACCCAACAAGAGGACCCAAGAACTATCCAGAAAGAATAATGGTAAAACAGTTTGCAAGTTGGAATAGGTAAAAACAGGCTGCCTTAGAGTGAAATGTCTGCCCACTGGTGTTAAGAAGAATGGAGATCAAGTTACCTCTTACCAAGTTTTAGCCTAATTTTAGAACAGCACAAGGGAACTGTTTAAAGGCTTCAAAGATTCCAGCGAAAACCCAATCCATTTGCATAAGAAGATATAAAATTACATTAGAGTCTAGAATATCTGGTTCTAGCCCACAAGGACTTTGAGCTTGTCAGGTTAAATCTTCCCTAAAATCAGAGCCAGATACAAAGTCTGGCTAGCCAAGCCAGGAAGGGAATGGGGACTTAAAACACATTTTAAAACATTTTTTAAAATATCACCCCCCCAAAAAAAAACAACGAAAAACTGAGGTGGGCCCAAGGTTGTAGATGCAGGGCAGTTGGGCAAGGGAATGCTTTTCATTTGTCCAGAGTGCTTGGTCACAGAAAAGGCAGGAAAAGAAAAGCTTTATTTTAATTGTCTTCAAGGGGAAGCTTCATAATAAAACATCACAGACACTGATCAATTTTTCTTGAATATTGCTTCAAAGACCTGTAAAGGTCAAACATTCCTGGAATTGGCAGTAGTGTGCATCATGTAATACAAGACAAGAGGCTGTGTGATCAACAGAGCAAGACAAGTTGAAGAATGTGACCACAATTCTACATTAGAATTTCAAAGCCAAATTAAAGCAAGATGCTGAGTCCTGAACAGTGCTTGTGGTGGCCGAGACAACAGCTTGACACACCAGACAGTGCTCCAAACACATAATTTATGGCTCTATGCTGTTCCCGAAAACAGCCAGCTTGCATTTTGACTGGCAACAGCTGGACATTACTGTATAGACTGCTACTGGGAGATCATTAAATATGTATCTTTATAGATTTATGGAAGTCATTACCTTAAGAGATCATTATAAACTTCCTGGCAAAGTTATCAAACCAGAGAATTGGCTTAAAATTATAAAGAAGAATAAAACCAAGCACTTAAACAGGAACCCAAAACTAAAAACTCATCAAGTTACGTGCAAAAAAGTAATGGTTGAAAACTTGCTTCTCAATAAACGTTGAAAAAAAATGTTTTTTAAAAAAGAAGAGCTGCATTCTACTCATGGTTTATAGAGTGAATACCAGGACACAGAATTTATAGAGTGAATACCAGGACATAGAATACCTGGTAAGGATTTTTCAACAGTTTAGAAAAAGATTTTGTGAAAAATTTCATTATGTAGAGGGTACAAGTCCTGGGAAAGACAAAGAGGGACTGAATAAAAAGGAAGGAAAAGACTGATTCCAGGAAGATACTCCAAATTTTGATTAGACCACCAACAGAGTGAAGAGAACAGAAAACAGTTTTTACAGCTACTCCTCAGACAGAAGACTAATATCTAGCATATATAAAGAACTAAAAAACTGGAATCCCCAAACTTAAAAGACCCAATCCAAAAATGGGCATCTGAAATGAACAGATGATACTTCTCAGGTGAAGAAGAACAAATGGCTAGTAAATACATGAAAAAATGTTCAATATCACTGGCCATGTAAGAAATGTGAATTAAAACAACACTGCGATTCCATTTCACTCCAAAAAGAATGGCCATCATCAAGAAATCAATTAAGAAATGCTGGCACGACTGAGGGGAAAAGGAACCCTATTCCAGTGATGATGGGAGTGTAATGGGTAAAACCACTATGGAAATCAGTATGAAGATTCCTCAAAAAACTAAAACTAGAGGTTCCATTTGACCCAGGTATTCCTCTTCTAGGTATCTTCCGGAAAGAATTAAAGTCACCATACATCAGTGATATATACACATCCATGTTTAGAGCAGCACAATTTATAATATTGGAAACAACCCATATGCCCAATAACAGATGAATGGATGAGGAAAATGTGGTGTTTAAATACAATGGAGTACTACTCTGCCACAAAGAGGATAAACTTGAGGCATTTTTAGGTAAATGGATGCACCTCAGACCATAATCTTAAGTGAAATAATTCAGACACACAAGTTTCAATATCACATTGTTTCTTTAATGTGAGAAACTCAAAGCATAAATAAGGAGCAAAATAGAGGACAGATATTAGGAAGTAGGAAGAACTTTTTTCAAATGGGAAGGGGAACAAGGGATGGGGAGGAGAAAGGAAGGAAGGGAAAGGGATTTAAAGAAAAAAGAACTGAAGGAGAAAATGGAAACTGAACTTTTGAAAGTGGGGAGGGAAAGAAGGGTTGGCAGGAGAGGAGAGGAAAGAGAAAAAAGAATTGAGATGTATTATGTACATGTACAAATGATGAATATGATCATTATTTTTTATTGGTACATCATGCAAACGTACTTTTAAAAACCCCAAAACAACAACAACAGCAGCAACAACAACAACAACAACAACCCAAAGTATGACATTCTCAACTTTTGGAATTTTCCAGAAGGCCTGAGATTTAAGACTAAGGGAAAGTACAAGAGTTTTCCCCTCATGTTCCACTCGGGCAGCAACTGTCTGTCTGAGGATCTGACAGAATGGGGCACAGGAATTAGAGGTATGTTGAACCTGAATTTAATACATTTTATTAAACATAAATAACCAAAATCTTGCTGTGTTTTGTGCCTGACATTTGGTCAAGAAATGAGATTTAACAATTCACCTTCCAATGTAAAAAATTTTATTTACCCACTTTTTTTATTTTAAAGCTGCATCCCATTGTTTTATTTACTTATTTATTTATTTGGTACCGGGGATAGAACTTGGGACCTTCCACCTGCGAGGCAGGCGGTGGAACCACTGAGCTAAATCCCGGGACCCCCACTTTTTGATTAATGCAAAAAACCCCACATTTACTTAAGATTTTTTGTAAATATGTGTATCTTTCATTATCATTAAATAAAGATGGAATTCAAGCAAAATAATTTTTTTTTGGTACCAGGGATCGAACTCAGGACCTTGCATTTGCAAGGTAGGCACCGGAACCACTGAGCTAAATCCCCGGCCCTTGCAAAATAATTTTGATTAGAAGCCTTTTTTTTTGGCCAGTGGAATTGCTATGGAAACAATATTTTCCCTGACTATTATTTCAGTAATAAGGCTACTTAGGAAACACAGGTTCTGGGATAGTATTAAAAGGAGTGTGAGTGTGTGTGTATGTGTGTGTAGGGGAAGTGTTTTTTTCTTTCACAGATAAGGTTACCTTTAAGTTTTAAGAATGACGCATTCATAATTTTAAGTCGTTACCACTTTACCTGAAGGAGCTTCCTGATGCACTCATGATGGCCGTTTTTGGCAGCAAGGTGTAAAGCACTGTGTCCTGAATGGATTAAAAAGCAAAAAATGGGGGGAAGGTCACACTTTTTACATCTCTTTTTAATCTCTGTCTTAAGACAACTATGAGGAAATAAATTGTTCTCCAACAAAGACAGAATTGTTCCCCTGGAAATGACTTCATATTCTTTAGTGCAACAAAAGGGAACAGAGCACCTTGTCCACCAGATAACATTCACAGGCTCCAACTGCTGTTCTCTTGGGCTTCAATTAAGCCCACTAGAGCCGTATAGTAGATAGACTCATGACATGCAGCTTAGATGTTCTGCTTTCAGCTAGCTGTCAAAGTGTGTCCCAAGTGCCCTGAGTCCACAACAGTGTAACCAGTCTGGGGCCATCCCAGACCTAGGAACTCCAAAAAGGCAGACCACAAGTCAGCAGAGAACATACCAGAGATCCCTACTTTTGACCCCTTATTTTCTTGCCCCCAAATGTACTCTAGCTGTGAATGGACATTACCTGGGGATTTTGGATTTTCAAAAATTTTCCAAGTTCTTATGTGAAAGAAGGGAAAGAGTTGTGAAGGAATGTACTGTGAGAAACTACAGTATTGATTAGACCCAAAGCAGGCTGTAAGCAGTGCAGGCTATAAAGAGTTAACACTACAATTGGCTTTTTTATAGAAGTGAGTCTGGCTAAAGCCTACATGCTGAGGTCAGAGTAACTCACACCCAAATTCCGTTCCCACAACTAAAACCTTCTTAACTAGAAGGAAATGTTCTAATTATAACCCTATATTTTGTCTATTCCGTTCCTAATTTGAGAATGCTTTGTCTTGTCCTTTACAAGGTTTCCTTACATTAATTTCCATAGAAACTGCACAATTGCCCATCCTCACATGTAGTTTCACCCTCACACGTAGCTCACCTTTATCCCAATTGATTACCAATAAAAATGAGGGGCTCGGACAGACCAGGGCCTTTGTCGGTTGCACTGGCATTGGTCATCCTGGAGCCTTGCTTTCTCTCTTAGTTTTGTTTTTCAGGATTTTTTCTGCATTGTACACTGAGTAGGAGACGAGGCTACTGCAGAGGTTTCTAGAAACATTTCAGGGGTCCTCAGTAATGTACTATTAATGTAGCATTTCTCCGAGTTCCCTTCATGCCGCCAACATAAGACTCAGCTGTTCTATGATCAGATAACTTCAGGAAATCCCAGTGTTCTGCCCAACTCCCTCATTGCCAAATGGTCCTATAGAGCTTCTCTGGGAGGCAGGCTTAGGGGCAGACTAAGGGGTAGAAGATTGCCTACACTAAGGCCTTTGCAACTGCTGTATATTTATCCTGGAATTTCTTTTCCTACAATATCATATAGCTTGCTCTTTTACCCTTTTGGATGCCACCAGAATGAGGTCTTTTGAATTAGATCTCTTCTGGCATACGCATTAAAAATTTCAATTCCTTTCCAACTGTTGCTTTTATCATGATTCTCTGCTTTATTTCTTTATTCTTCATAGCACCCAGCAGTTTGTAGAATACAAACTTGATTGAGATGCACTTTTTGTCTGTCATTCCCTGCTGTTTCCCTAGCACCTACAATCTTTCTGATACACAGTAGCCTCTCAGTTCTCATCCATGTAAATTACAGGCTGTGGTAAATTCAAATATCTGGAATGTAAGACTTGCTATAGTTTCCAGCCAAGCCAGTATAATTAGGAAAGTCATAATCATGCATTTCTCAAATTATATGACCAAGTTATCCCCAATGATATTATAAGCTAGATAATTGCTGTGTGTGGCTGTCTTGTGAATTACAAGATGTTAAGCCACCTCTCTGACCCACTAGATGTCCAGTTATGACAATCAAAATATGTCTCCAGAGATTTCCAGATGTTCTTTGGAGGCCAATTCACCTCTAATTGAGAACAATTAGCTTAGGGAAACAAATTTTTTTTTTTTTGGTACTAGGGATCGAACTCAGGACCTTGCACTTGCAAAGCAGTTGTCGGCACCACTGAGCTAAATCCCTGGCCTGTGAAACAAGTTATTTATATTGTGACCCAATTCCAAAATACCATTCTCTTTTCTGAATTAGTTGTCACTCTCTAACACTGACCAGAATTTTCTAATTGGAGGATCACATGGCTATAAAACACCATATTTAAGATGAGAGGGCCACAGGATCACAGTGAGCTACACAAAAGTATATGTAAGGTCAAAAGAACAACTCCCTTCTACTCTGAAACAGAGGTATTGAGAGATCTTAAGTGTATACTTGAGCAAGAGGTTAGTCGAGGTGGCATACCAGGCAGAAATCTTTCTACCCCTTTCTAAAAAGATAAAAATAAATAAGGTTAAGGAATGAGGGAAAAGAGATCTTTGAAAGTAGGAACACAAGGATCTCTCCCTCTTACTCCTTTTATTACATGAGATTCCTCCCATCCAGGATGAATAAAGCATAATAGTCAGAGATTAGTTACATTATACATTAAATAGACTCTTGTGGGGTACCTTGGCCTCTCCAACCATCATTTATACCACTGTTTCTACAGAAAAGTACATTCTGAATTTTAAGTAAATGAACTTTTGGAATACATCCTGATTGTAAGAATGGAGCCTGTTTATGTTGTGCATGCAATGTATTAACTTTTGTCTATGCTGTGAACAAAAGCTGTTCTATACAAAGATGTTCAGTGCTCATCTGAAAAAGGCACAGTTCTCCAGGGATAATGTGGTAGGGACATTTAAAGAAAATGTCATAAGTAAACAGCAGGCTTTCATTTCACCTCTAGTGTTCTGGTCATACCCGGAAGTTAGTCCTGCATATCTAGAGAAGCAAAAGTTTTTTTATTTCCTGGCTCTGATATGTTTTTTTCTAACTAGCAACATAAAAGTGTTTTTTCACTTAAAATAATGTCAAAACTCAAATGACAAATCATTACCTGCATACTATTACACTTCGGATGCAGGGCCTTGTTAACATGAAACAAAATTGTCTTTCCAAATGCAAATTTTCCCGGACAGAATACATTAGTGACAGAATCCTGCTGTAAGAGGCAATGTGTTAGTCTAACTCTTATGCAGTTGTGGATCTGTCTAAGATACCAGAAAGAAATTTCCTTACAGACAAATAAAAAGGGCAAATCTTTGCCTGCAAATAAAAAGACCAATGCTATTTATAAATCAAGAGCCCTGGCCCATTACAGAAAGTTTAAGAATACTATTTTTATAAGAGACTGAGCCTGCTTTGGTGCTGCACACCTGTATTCTCACCCTCTGGGAGGCTGAGGCAGGAGGAATGCAATTTTGAGCCTAGCCTGGGGAACTTAGCAGGACCTTGTCTCAAAAAATAAAAATGGGCTGAGGATGTAGCGCAGTGTAAAGACCTTGTTTTCAATCCTCAGTAGAAAACACGCACACACACACACACACACACACACACACACACACACGAAAAAAAAGAAACAGACTCTGAGCAGGAAGGTTTAGCAACCCAAGCCACAAAAATCTTCCCCTAAACTACATCAGTGGTAATTTATTCAATTCTTAAAACTGCTGGAGAAAACAGGTAAAAACAATACAGGAATGATTGATGGGACTGAGACCATATTTCTCAAGTGAGATGTAAATTTTTAAGGCAGAAAAAGTCATAGGATACTTAGATGTGGTTAAAAAAAAAAGGCCAAAGTTCAAGAAAATATAGCATTGGATCATAATACAGAAACATGTAGAAATAAGGACAATTAAATAATATTCAACTAGACAAGATATAAAATATTTTCTTAAAAATTAGAGTTTCAGAATGCAGAACATAGTTAAACAATAAATTATAAATTTAGTTCTGGGAGAAGGGATCAAAAACGATCAAGATATGATATATATGTGATACAGACATATCTCTATAGTTGTCACTCAAGATATTGTATCTTGATCATATATACAAATTCCCCAAAACAAATGTAATTATTCCAATCACAAACATAAAGCAATAAAAAATACACCTTGTTCCTATTTGCAATTTAAAATATATTTAGACAGTGGAAAGGTTCACATTTACATCAAATTTTTATCACTGAAGCACAAGTCCATTTACCCTGCTATATATTGGAGAGAAAAGACTTATTTATAATAATTATTCTTAATTCTATAGTTTTGAACTTATTCCTTAGTCTCTATTTATTTGTAAAGCACAATATAGGTTTACATAATGTTTTACGAGAATCAAATGATGTTCTTGCATGTGTGCAGCATGTGGGACATTCTCCTGACCCTGTGTGAGCCTCCCCACACAGGTGGATCCACAGCAAGTCAGGTACCATAAATCATACCACCTATTTTGTTTTTTCTTAATTCCAAATTAAAATACATCTATTAGGTTGACTTACAGCTAAATTTTTAATGACTCATCCTATAAAGTATCTGAGTTTTAAGATGAATATTATCTTTATTCTTCACACAGTGTCAAATTTGAGTGGAATTAGGGGTATAACAGAATGCAAGGCCACCCAGAAGTCAGAAAAGCTAAACCAGGAACTGGAAATGGTAGAGAACAAGTTTTCTCTCCTCTTGGACTCTTCCTCTGTGTTTCAAACCTCAGCTTCTTACTCTCTGAAGACTTTCCTAACAAGAGTTGTTTTATTAAGAAAGCCAAGTATGCAAAGGGATTAGAGACAATTTAAAATATCTCAGTGTGATAGAAACTGCAAATCATCCTTCAATCCGTTTCTGCTGCCTCCTACAGTAAAACATTTGATTTAACTAAACAAATTGTTGCCCAGAATTTTCCTGCTTTGTTTAAGCTAGATGTGGCCACGGTCCATGCTGTGTCCAGTGAGATCTGAGTGGAAATATGTTTGTGCCACATGGGCCACACAATCCTTCCCCTCTCTGCTGCCAGGGACCCCTGGGGAGCCATCCAGGCCATGGGAACCACAGAAACACCCTACATGGTGCAGCAACAATGGATCTGGGTCACCATGGTATGGAGCAGAGACACCACACCAGTCTGGATCTTTTAATTGGGAGAAATAAAATTTTAATGTCTAAGTCATTCTTATTTTGGGTTCTGCCACAGTATCAAATGTATATACTTATTAATAAAGGAAGTCTGCAGAGACATATGGATAATACATGAAGATTCTTTGGTCTTCTTCAGTCTTTCGGTAATGCTTCTATGTAATTCCATTTTCTACTCCACAGTGCTAAGTTCAGGTGTCAAAAACAAAGAAAAATAAATTTTAAAAAAAAGCTAGGCATCAACTTTGCTGCTTGCCCAGGAGAAATGCTTTCTGAAAAATGGACAAAATTCGCAATTCTTACATTAGTGAAGAACTAGAACAAGCAACAAAGGTTATCAAAGGAATTATATGGTTTAGTTCAGAGATGGTCCAGGAATTGGCCTACCAAATTGCTATGTGTTCATGGTGGCAAACAGGCAAACCAAGGAATAGGAACTCCTCCCCCTAAAAAAACTCCTAAAGTGATGATTTTTATTCCCAATTCTTACATTAGTGAAGAACTAGAACAAGCAACAAAGGGTATCAAAGGAATTATATGGTTTAGTTCAGGGATGGTCCAGGAACTGGCCTACCAAATTGCTATGTGTTCATGGTGGCAAACAGGCAAACTAAGGAACAGGAACTCCTCCCCCTAAAAAAACCCATAAAGTGATGATTTTTTGTGAGTCTTTGGGTTTGCTATTTCTTACTTTAAAAAATGAGAGAATAGGGCCAGGGATTTAGCTCAGTGGTTCCACCATCTGCCTCGCAAGCGCAAGGACCCGAATTCGATCCCCAGTACCAAAAAAAAAAAAATTGAGAGAATATGTTGTGATGACTGTCAAGCTTTGTATGGGTGTGCGCACATGTATGTATGTGTATAAGATCTGAAACTGATCTTTCAGTAGCCCAGTGAAAGAGAGTAAAGGCCATCTGGCTGCCAGCAATAATCATGACAATTTAATAGTAAAACACAGTGAGCCCTTCTGTGTGCCTCGCACTGCCTATGTGCCCACAATGCCCACCTCACTGAAGCCTCCAAAGCTATCTAATGCAACTGTTGCTGTTATACTGTAACTGGTCCCATGGCCTTATCTTCTGATAGTGTTTTGCTCATAAAATTAACTGTAAGGCACCCATAAAAATTCTCAGAATTCTAAGCATTTCATGTGGAATGATAATTTCAAAAAAAGATAATAAAAACCCTTTGTGTCTAATTCCTTAAATACAGTCAATAGCTTAGAAGTAGAAAACTAGACCAATTTGATGATTGTGTAGACTTGTGGACAAAAAGGATAAAAACAGTCAGTATCATATATATTGAAAGGAGTCCCAGCCCTGAAAAAAATCTCTACAGGTAGTATGATTTATGGTAAAAAAAAAAAAAAAACAACAACTTTTGTGCTATTTCTAACTAGGTTTTGAGATTGAAGATAGAATTTCTGTAGTAATGTGTCAATAATTGAGGTAAATTAATTGAAAATCTCTAAGCTGTCAAAGCTAACCCTTTTCCCATAAAATCATTTTTGACTAAAGATGATCATGAAGGCACAGTGATTAACATCCTCTTCCTTCGCTTGTATCCACATATGCTTTCTTAAGAGGGAGAGTTAAGGAGTGGGCATTATAGCCAACACGAAATACATGAGCATAGGCAATTAAAGCCATCTCAATTTATCTTTTTTTTTTTTGTAGCAGAAAGAGTATAATAGTTCTTCTAGATAACACACAGTCATTCCATGCACTTTTTTTTTGTTTTTGTTTTTTGGTACCAGGGATTGAACTTGGGTCCTTGTGCTTGGGGGTCAGGCAGCGGAACTACTGAGCTAAATCCCCGGCTCCCATGCACTTTTTTTTCCATGCACCTTTTTCTTTCGTTTCTGTGTTTTCTTTGCAGATTTTTAAGAATTTATCACAAGAAGTTAGTGCCTTGTTTAGAGTGAAGTGCTAGCCTCCTTGCCTAAAATGGAAGAAAACAGGGAAAGGGACTGGAAAAAGCTGAGACTTCCTCAATCCATGGAACATTTCAACAATGTCCTGGAGCCACAAAGTGCTTCGAAGAACCCATTTCAATCAACTTCTTCTGACCAGCATTGAGAAGCCTACATGATGGGTCTGAGGGTTTCTTGGGGTTCCTTCTTGGAGGACCAGGCCATCCCAGTCTTCAAGGAAGTGGGCACTGAGCTGATACATCCAGGCCTTGTGGCTAGCACCATACTAGGCTCTCAGAAACCCAGTTAAGGCTCTGCTGGTGAATACAAATTGTACCCACATGATATGCTATGGTTACATAAAACTATGCTTCTTTTAATGGGAGAAGTTTTAATGGGAGAAATGATATTGGTGATTTGCATGTAGTATAGTATGGTAAAGGCTGAGGATCCTGGGAAGCTGGTCAGATGAAGATCATGGCTTTTGTCCACAGTGCTCATTTCAGCTATTTGATGAAATGTGTTACTAAAATTCACCCCATTTATTATCTTACATTGTGATTCATAAAAACAAAAACTAGAAAATAGTGCTTGGTTCATACATATAATCTTAGGAAATAATATCAAAAATGAGGGTAAGAAGCAGACAGTCTCTAGTGACTAATAACATAGAAGAAAAAAATGCATATGAAGATACAGACAAATGATGAAACCATGTCTAGCATGAAGAGTTCCAAAACTTATGAAACTGATCACCTAGATTGTGCATTTGATTTTATCTATTGAAAGTATATATATGAATATAGATATGTAGATAGATATGAATGTATTTATATATGTATAAATATTATATTTGTTACATGGCTTATGGCAGCCTAGCTCTTGAAAGTGATTCTGGTTTTCTTCTTTTGGCTTATCTGTAGCTCTAACTTTTCCACAATGAATATGTATCACCTCCATCATGATACTCTCCTGCTGGTTGACTTAAGAGATTGAAAAAACACATACCAGTAGTGTCTTGGACAGTCACATCCACACCATGTGTAAACATGACCCGGAGACATTCCACATGTCCTTTCGCAGCAGCAAGATGAAAACTAGAAAGAAGAGGGAAACACATCTCAGATTTTCATCTCCAACAAAGCCTTCTGGCTCTTCACTTTCTCTCACTTGAGCTCCACAACCACCCACTGAATAGGCATTATCAGCCTCATTTTTTAAACAATGTATTTAAAAATTTTTTATTGTAGTTGTTGAGACAGGGTTTCACTATGTTGCTCTGGGTAGTCTTCACTTGGGCCTTGTAGGCACAAGTGATCTTCCTGCCTCAGGCTCCTGAGTAGCTGGGACTATACCCAGTGTCACCTCATTCTAAAGATGAGAAAACAGAGGGATCAATATGGTCTGATAATTTGTTCTCTGACACTGTTTTTCTTTTTTTTTTTTCCTTTTTTGGTGCTGAGGACTGAATCTGGGGCCTTGTGCATACAAACATATGCTCTTCCATTGAAGTATCCCACCCCAATCCTTCACTGACATCTCTTATTAAATGATGAAACAGGAATTTGACCTCAGGTTTTTCAAACCAAAGATTGGGCTTAAAAAAATTAAGACTGCCCCACATATTTGTCTCTCTGTACAACAACAGTTGAGCCTCAACTAGACTAAATTTCTAAATGATAAGTCTACCAACTTTTTCTTATTGTCTAGTGCTTTCACCAAAACCATTGTTTCTAAGTAATACACTCTAAAAAGAAACTTGTCTAAGTCACACAGAAGTCAAAGTTCTGGACAATATCAATGCCAAATGTGCTATTGGATTAGAGTTAAATAAGTTGTGTGTAATATTTGTTAATGCATGTTGAGCATCTTATATACTCTTAAATGTAATTTCTTTTCATTACCATAAAAACCTTTGGGGGAGGTTGCAGGAGTCCCACTATGTAGCTCAGGCTGGCTTTGAACTTTTTATGTAGCCAAGGGTGGGTGGCCTTGGACTCATGATCCTCCTGCTTCAACCTCCTAAGTGCTGAGATTACCATCACAGCCTTTAAAGCTGAGTCCTATTACTGTCTCCTTTAGACAACATGAATCTACACTCAGGTGCAAACATGATCAGACAAAGTTCACAATTAGGATGCAGAACTCAATGATGCTTGGAAGTTCAAAGCATGCTCAAAATCTTTAGACTGGTCATTAAGAAAAGAGATAACACTCCAATACCACACCAAGCATCCCAGCAAATCGAACGGTGAAGAACATTCTGCAGGCAGAAAGAAATAAAGCACAATTCCACCAGGCAGTCAGGCTCAAAGGCTGAGATGGCCATACACACTGGGACAGTGTCCACTGTAGAGGCCTTTCCTCCTTTTGGTCTCCTTCCTCTACAGAGAGGTTAACATGCTTTCCAATTCTCCTGCTGCCATTCTGTTTTAAGGGCTTTTCCTCAGGATATGTTCTATGCAGCACTTCAGTGTCTATACCTCTGAAATAATGTCCAAGCAATGTTTTCTGGCATGGTAGGATCTGTCACCAGAGCTCAGAGTCATACCCAACTGGCAAACCTCAGAGCCAATATTCAAACCAAGTTGGTCTGACTCCAGATCTTATACTTCATTGCTAGACTGAGTAAAGAGGACAGATATCAAATGTGGATATTTCACATCTTGTTGCAAATCAGCCATAACATAATCTGTGTGCGTGTGTGTGTTGGGGAAATCAGTCCAACCTCTCTGTACCTAATTTCCTCCATTGTAAAGTGGAAGGACTGAAGTCAAATTATTTCTAACGTTTTCTATTGCTCTGACATTCTATTTCATCAACCCACCTGCCTCTGAGTCTGTTTCTATATTTGTGAAACAACCTATGTATAATGCCTCTTTACACCAATATTTACTTGTAGATGATCACATTTTAGCAAAATTTTGATTATATGGAGTGACTGGGAATATGGTGACTTGTTTAAATGAAATTCCTGATTAAATACAGCTTAACCAGAAGAACTCCCTTAAAAGGCAATAAAATAGTACATTTGTTTTTAGCATTATGTGGGGGCTTAATTTTATAAATTTACCTTTAAATGGTAAATCCTTTATTTTAACTAATCTTGGTAGGTTTCCAAAAGTTCCCCAGGCTTAGTAACTGCATATGTGACATAATTAATTGCTCTTGAGGATGTAGAGTCACCATAAAGAGCCTCAATTATTCAGTTCTACTTTCAGGGACACTAAGAGCTATGCCCCTGTGGACATATCTGACAATGAGCATTACTATAGGCTATTGCTGTGTGTTGGCAAATACAGTCTGAAGAACATGACAGGAGAATCCCTGGAAGACCCGGCAATGGCAGGGATTCAAGATCATTACTTGAAGTTACTGACCTTCCATCATTATAAGCCAGGAGAAGTAAAATGTTAGGATGCTGGGTTCAATTTCTAATTCCACAAGAGAAACTTCTCAGACATGATTTGTAAAGGACAGCCCCTTCAACCTAAATTAACACCTTTGATGGCTGTAACACATTTTACTCTTGGTTCCAGTTAAGTCAAGGTTTTACTGAATATGCTTTAATAAAGTCTATGTGTGATTTTGCTTTGCTCTACCTTGCCCATTAGAAAATTTAGACCAGAAATGACATTCTCCTCTATTTCAGGCGCTCTCCAACTATTCTCCTGCAGAATGCTTATATCCTGTTTTTTTGTGTGTTTTTTTTTTAACAGAAAAGCAGCCTTTTCCTCATCCATAATTCCCCCCTCCATTTTACCAAAAGCATCAGCAATTACTGTTCTTAAAAAAATACAAATATAAATTAGAAACAGCTCATCATAGGGCCAGATATGCATGCTTATAATCTTACACTGACTGTACCCATATAATAATAATCATTATATTTTTCTCTAGTAAAGTCATTCTTAGTTCATGTGAAACAATTAAACATATTATTATTTCAAGGTGTTTCTCCAAGAACTCTAATTTGCAGGTGATTGTTGTGCTATGGGAGCAAAGTCAAAAAGCACAACAGGAGTCTGTTCTTAGCGGGTGAGTCACCAGCACTGTGCCTTTGCTTTGCCCCTCTAGATCTGTAGGTCTGTGGTCTAGAAGGCAATCCTCCAATGGATTGAATCTTATGGACTGCCATGTACTTTGGCTTTTAGGACCAATGGGAGGTGCTTATAAGAGACAAGAAGATATGAGGCAAGAGTTTCAGGCATCACCCCTTTCACACCCTCACCTCCATTCCTCACCTTGCCAGCCTCTGTCTTCATCTATGAAAGCCACATCTATGAAGTCACAGCTGTACCTCTCCAAAAGCTACTGCTGTATCTCTCAGAGTTGTAGTAACTATTCTCCCTTCTTGCTCTTTCAGGAAGAGGGCAAAATGCATATCCACTATTGCCAACTCAGGGCTTCCTTCTCAAACCTGCTGGTTCCTTTTAATCTAGCAACACACTTGTAAACAGTTCCTTTCTTAAACTCTCATCAATTGCCATCTTTGAAGGTGCTACTTGTTTCCCAGAAAGCCCTCCATCACACCAGGGTCGGGTATTTTGTGTGTGATCATCCACAGGGTGAACCATTATGCTCTGATGGGTATTATTTGATTAGATATTTGCAAAGGCAAATTCAAGCTCTAAAAAATGTTCTTACTGCCACTCCCACATATAATTGGGTTATTAAGATCTTTAGCATTTGGCTGAAGTGCTTTTTGGAAGCACTTTATATGGAAGAATATGCCATATAATTACATGGAATATTGTAAGTGATTTCAAAAAAAGTTTTCCAATGCGGTCTTAGGCCAAAGTAAGGACCAATTTAAAGGAGTCAAGTTTACATTTCTCTAAAAATAAGCAACCCATTAAATAACAATCAGTACACAATCTAGAATAATTTTCTACTGTAAACTCAGTTTTGAGAGAGTATATCCACAAGGCACAGGAGTGCACATATACCCAACCCATGTGGATACACAAACAACTACAACAAAAACAAAATTAAAAAGCAAACAAACAAACCCCACACATATCTTACCAGCTCAACAGTCCCAGTCATTTGTAAAACAAAATCAAGACTCTCTGAAAATTAAAATATCATCTCCTTAACCCCCCGACATTGTGCTGAAATTTCATTTGGTCTACTTGATGCAGACTCTAATGTGCTTACTTAATTTCATCATTTCTTATTAAAGTATTGGCTACCCTGTAGTCTAAAACTGGGTAAGAATCTGTGAGCATATCTTATGCTTAATCATCTTATCCTTATGGTAAAGGTAAGAATACCTTACCCTTATGCTCAAGGGTTCTTCAGTAATGAATTAGAAGTTTAAAAAAGCATTCATTAAACTTTCCTATTTATTATACATAAACTATATACTATATGTACACACATTACATATATACCAATCTAGTCTACTATTAAAAATATGCAGACTAGATTTATTTAAAAAAATAAAATAAGAATAAATAACTATCAAAACATAGTTACTTTTTGGGGGGAGGGGGCAAGTTCTTGCTATGTCAGGCTGGCCTTGAACTCACTCTGTAGCCTAAGCTGGCCTTACACTTGCAGTGATCCTCCTACCTTGGTCTCCTGAGTGCTGGGATTACAGGCATGCACCACCAAGGAGACATAGTTACTTTGATATCTATTGACTAATCTGATTAACCCCTTGAAATAATATATAATTGTCATAGAATCTGTCAGAAAAATCACTTCTTAACTTAAAACAGAATATGTCTGTAACTTGAGTTTGCTAAATCAGTTGCCACACAGAAGAAAACCAAAATGGTCAGTGTTCTGGAATAGCTTTGTCTTGCTTTTATGAAAGGTGTGCAAATGCAGAAAACTAAGGCACAAATCAGTGAATAAAGTAACTTTGTCAGAAATTACTTTATAATCTATCCCTTTTATATTATGATAGCCCTTACATATTCAGTCTAACTATCTTACACTTAGATATGCAACTGCCAGCAAAAAGAGCTGGGACAATTTGTTTACTTCCCTCAGAGAGAAAGCACTAGAAGAGGGACCCTGCTTTCTCTCATTCCTCAGCCTAGAAGAAACTATTATCAGGAGTAAGGTGACTACCACTGTACAGAAGGGCGAAGTGTGAAAATTACGCTGCTTATTTTGTGTGTGTGCGTCTACTTTGGGAATCTAGTCATCTTAACATTTTAACATCAGGAGATGTAGTCTTTATTATATTGACTCCGTGGATTGAAAAATTAAACATTCCAATATGATAGCTTTATTAAAGCCTAGAAGAGGACAAAAACAGTAAGATGAGAAAGTATAACAAGAAGTGTGATATTAGGTGATACATACAAGGTTAAAGGGTTCAGACTAGGTTTCAGTGTGTGTTTTGCCACTTATTAACGCAGTCTTGGGTAAGAGTTCTATGTTTCTCCAGTTGTACATCTGTAAAATGCACTGTGAGGAATAAATGAATTGTGTATGAAACCACTTAGTAAACAGTGAAGCATGTAGTAGACAACACACATATACACACATACACCACATGCCACCAACTATCGTAGCCTCACTCACACAAGACAAAGCAGAGTCTGTGCTTAACAAAAGGAATTATTTCAACATTCAAGGAGGACAAGTCAGCATAAATTAAATCAGAACTGCTACTGTTTAAAAAACGAAGGGGGTGGGGTGAGATAAAAGCTATATGCATTTCCAGTGAATGGAAACTAGCACAAAGTTGTAGTTGTAAACAGTCACAGATTAATCCCCCCCACACCCCCGCCCCAAGCAAGACCAGCCTTGTCTAAGGCTCACACTTGAGCTGCTCACATTTTGGCACCTTTCTTGGAAGTGATAATCCCTAGAGCAGGGGCTGGCAGCACCAAGTCATTAACATTAGGCCTCTGAATGTGAACCAGAAGCACAGCCAACTTTTAGTAATGTCAAATGGAAAGCTGATTTTCACTGGGTAGAAAAACACAACTTGTCAGTGACAGGACCTGGATTTGTAGATGACAGTAAGTAATTCTTAAGCAGTGATTGATAACTATTGGCATCCTTAGAGGTGACCATCCAGGGGACTAACGTCCAGGGGCCAGACATTTGTGGGGTTAGAGAAGGCTTAGGGACAGATGGTAGCCCAGACCAGCACCTAATTAAGAGTATGGTTGGTGTCATCTAATGGCCTAAGTACTGGGTAACTGGCTAGAAGAATCCACTTCTAATGAGAGTTTGCAGGTTGAGATGAGAAGGTTGGGTGTGGAGCATGGCAGTAGGTGGATTAAACCCTAAATGCACACTCCCTTAACATTCTTAATAATGTTAGTTGGGTATTGGAACTAACTTGAGTCTGGGATAGTTGTGATACTTCTGCTGCTACTATAACTAAATACATGCTGTCACATTATTATATTAATGCATTTATCTATCAAATTTTGTTCTGAGCCCTGAGAAATAGTGATAAATAAAACAAAGTCCCTTTTTTATGGAGCTGAGTTTTTAGTAGGAACACAAAAGATAAACCAAAAGTTTCAACTGAGGGAGATTTTGTGTACATACATACGTACACACACATAGAGGAACACTGAAAACATATGAAGACATTTTTTATTATTGACCAGAGGACGAGGAAAGAAAAGGGATTCTATGTTCTACTGTCATCTAATATGTAAAGACCAGAGACACTGCCAGACTTCCTACAAAATGCATGGGACGGCTTCCCACAACAAAGAGTTATCTATCCAGTCCGAAACATCACTAGTGCTCAGGCTGTGAAACTGTGATAAACCATTAAAAGCAATGGATAATACTGCAGTATAATTCGATTAAAACAAATTAAAGACTGCAGAAAACAAAATGAGTATATTTTCACCTTTTTACTGAGATAAAATTCAACATTATAAAATGTGCGATTTGGTTTTTAGCATATTCACAAAGTTGTGCAACTAACCCCATTATATAACTCCAGAATATTTTCGTTGTCCTAAAAAAATTCTCTTATTCATTACCATTCACTCCCGTTTCTCTGTTTCCCTGGAAATCACTAATCTACTTTCTGTCTCTATGATTAGAGATTAACTGTATTAGCCTATTCTGAACATGCCCTAAAGATGGGATCATACAACCACATGTGGTTTCCTGTGTCTGGTTTCTTTCATTTAGCATGTTTTCAAGGTTCATTCATGTTGTAGTATTAGTACTTCATTCCTTCCTTAATAATATTCTATTTTAGGGTATACCACATTTTGCTTATCTACTCATCACTTAATGCACATCTGGATTGTTTCTCCTTTGTGCTATTATTATTGCTAAAGCACATATGTAAGCATTTGTGTGGTCCTATGTTTTCAATTCTAGTACATATATACCTAGAAGTGTAATTGCTGAGTCATATGCTGTATTTAACTTTCTGAGGAACTTCTAAGCTGTTTTCTAAAGCTACTGTGGCATTTTATGTCTCTATCAACAATATAGCAGAGTTCCAATTTCTCCACATCCTAGCTAAGACTTGTCATCATCTGGCAAATTCTAATTTAAGAGATGAGAATTTTAATTGCAACCTAAAATGTCCGGAGGTAAAACATTTAAGTCTTTCTAAACAAGCTCTTTGAAGTAGTTAGTTCAATTAATTATTAGCTGAGAATTCCCCTTAAAGGAATGATAAAATAGTGAATGAAAAACAAATTAGGGACATCATTTGTCTTTGTGTTTGTGTGAGCTTTTACTTCTAATTTACAAATGTAGCCCTTCCTTTTCACAACAAGAAATGTGATTCAAAGTATTTATAACATTATACTTTATGAGAGATTTTGTTTCCTTGTTTTCTCTCTTCATTTAGACACATCAAGAATTTGGTGGTGGCAGAGGGCTATAAAGACCCTTTATCCACTTCTCTAACCCAGGCCCAGTAAGAAAGACACTGGTCATTGCCCGGGGACACCCACAATGGCTCTCCCAATTCTGACATAGCTGAAGCTATGGCATTTCAATAGCATAAGTGGCCACTCTAAGAGCGGTCCTTAGACCAAGAGCTTGTTAAAATGAAGGCTCTCAGGACTCACCCCAGAACTACTGAATTAGAAGCTGCACATACAAGATCCCCAGCTGACTCTGTGTGCACAATGAAGTGTGACAGGCATTGCTCTAAATGTAGGACAAGTTAAAATCCCTACACCATCATTTTTGCCAAGGCACCAATGCTTCAACATTCTTTGAACATAACCCCTTTCGCCTTAAAAACAATTTCGTAGATATGTTCCACAAACAAGGAATCCCCTCTGGGTCATGTTTCATTTTAAGAGGGGATGTTTAGCTTTGTTTATAAGATTCAGCTGGGGCCCTTCAAGAGCGACTGCATCCAAAAGGCACAAATAAGCAGCCTGAAGATTTACATAAACCCACTTTGATTCTATGACGCTTATTGATATTTGGAATGTCACTACTTTTGTCACTTGGAAAAATCCCAGGGTTTCAGTATTTTGTTTCTATCTTGCACCTTCCCTCCCTCTCTGATCCCCCCAAGAGAAAGTCAGCTCACTGATGTCCTCCACGTCCAATAGCAGTGGAGTGGCAGTCTGAGCACAGGACCCTGGAAGCGGCAGAGGAGCAGGGCTGACAGATGAGAGGCTGGAGGCTGGGTGGGAGGCCTGGGCACCACATCCATGGCTCCTTTGTTGCTGCATGACACTCACTGAGGCAACTTAACCTCAGTTCCTCACTTCTAAACCTCGGTTAAGAAAATTAAATGACAAAAACATCAAAACAACAGCAGCTAATCTACTGAAACACTACATAATAGGAGTCATATCCTCAGGGCAGATTTATGGGGGGTTAGAATAAACTATTAGGTGCCTGTTTTTTGTTTTTTGGTTTTTTTTGGTACTGGGGCTAGAACTCAGGACCTTGCACTTGCCAGGCAGATGTGGTGCCATTGAGCTAAATCCTCAGCCCTATCAGGTTTCTGTTTTACAGGGGAGGAAACTGAGGCAAAATCCCAGGACAAACAAGTAGCAGAGCTGGGACTGAGATGTAGGCACTGACCCGCCAGAGCTGGCCCTTTACCACTGTGTGGAGAAATGGCACTGTTTCTTTGCTCTGCAAACCATGAAATTCTCTAGATTATAACTTACTAGTTGTGCCACTCTTTCAAAAACGAAGTTTAAAAACTGGAAGTATTTGGCAAAAAAGCAAACATGGCTTCTCACTGGGGCAAAAGTAAGACTGCCAGGGCTCTCAAATGAATGGGAACATAATCCCAGAGCTGAAGCAAACAGCCAGCAATAGAGGTTTCATTTGCTGCAACAACACTTGTCAAGTTGTGCAAACCTTCCTGAAATAAATGCCTTGGGGTAAAGCTGGGACATTTCTCAAGGCTCTTCACCAGAAGGGGACTTGACTGCTGCTATTCAAAAGCCTAGGAATTATGGTCTGGAAAATTCTTTCTATTTTCCAGAGTGATAACAACTCTTCTGATTACTGATTACTGTACTAGCTAAAGCTTATACCGGAAAGAAATACGAATTCTCAAGGCTAAGTGTAGAAGACTGATTTTTCAGGCATATTCATTCACAGAAAATGTCTCTCAAACCAAACTCCCTTCTTACCTCCTTCACCACCTGGGCTGCTGATATCCACAAAGCTGGATCATGATCAGCTCTTCAACACCTCCTGCTGTCTCTGCAATCCCAAGCCAAGGAGACAACTAAGGCCACACATAGATGACCATTCACCAGACTCTGCCAGTGCCTCCACACCCCAGAATCTCAGAGTGTTCAAAGGTTTTTGAAGGGTAACTGGTCCAACATTGTCATTTCACAGAGATACTGAGGAAATATGGAAAAAGTCAGGACTTGAACCTACTGCTCTAATTCTGAGAGTAGTTTCTCCCTAACATATGCAAATCTCCCTTCTTTCATTTTTAAAACCCTTTTGTTTCCAGGAAAGGAGACACTAAGGTCAACAAGAGATTCACAAATAGTCAATGACACAAAACAGTTTTCTCACAGTCCCTTGTGAGCTCCAGTTCTACAACAGAAGCCTCCTGTCCCAACCACCTGAAGTCACTTTTATTTTTATCATACTCCTTTTAGAAGATGTCTTTCTGGAGAGAAAAAATAATAACTACATTAAAAAAAATTAAAAACAAGAATATTTTGTATTTACAATTGGGATTTAATCAAAGTCCCTGCCACAGTCTACAGAGCTCTATGTCCTGACTCCCTTCTTGGCCTCTCTCTCTCACCGTTCCTGTTCACTTGCTCCAGTTCACTGACTACTAGAAAGTTCTTGAGGCCATCGAAAACCCTTCTACCTCAGGGCCTTTCCTTGCTCCTCCTTCCACCCCAGATCTATTCCTCCAGAAGGGTGTGTGGCTAGTACCCCACTTCATTCAGAGATCTGCCCAGAGAGCCCCTCCCTCCACAGGCTCAGGCAAAGTAGCTCCTGCCCTCTTCCACTGCCATAAGTGTGCACAATCATTACACTAAAGAGCCACCTGCTTGTTGCCTGTCTGCCCCATTAGACTGTGTAGCCCATGATGCTGAGACATTGACTTCAACTTTCTTATCACAGAGGCGTGATTTTTTTCAGGTAATAGAAATCTTTAGTGTTGACTTTGCCTTTTTATTTTTTGAGGTACTGGGGATCGAACTCAGGACCTTGCACTTGCAAAGCAGGCCAGGTGCCACTGAGCTAAATCCCCGGCCCTGCCTTTTTTATTATAAAGATTTTAAGTTTCTCCAGGTCAAGGAACACCCATAAAATGGCATAACTGTACATTTTTCTCAGGTTGTAACATATGTTCCTGAGAGAGAAACTGTGTCCTTTAGGCTGAGCTCAATTTTGCTTGCTGGAGGAATTGTACAATGGATTCTGCAGCACAGCCTGGAACCTGCAGTATCAGCGTCATCTGAGAACCTGCTAGTAATGCAAGTTCTTGGATTCCTACTCAGATTCCAGGGCTGGAGCCCAGCAAGCCTCCATATGATTCTGATGCACATTCCATTTTTAGAGTCACTGATATAGCAAAAGGAACCATGAAATAAAAATCAGTAGCCCTTGGTCTAAGCTCTACCATCCCTCCAGCATCTTATATTAAAAGCTTTACCATGGACAACTACAAGGAAGTAGACAGAGTAGATATTGAAGACTGAAAAGCTAAGAAGAGGGAATTCTTACAATATTACAGTCTTCCAGGAAAGTCATTCAAATTCACTGGTCTCATTCACTCATCTATCTGGTCTATATGCTCACAAAAGCCTTTTTCACCTCAAGTCTATGATTCCAATCCATCCTACCATTTGTTTTATGGCACATATTTGTTAAAACATCTAAATTCTACCCCACTGATCTGAAATGAGAGTGGGCCCATACCAAACATTTCACTAGGACAATCCTATCAATAAGATTAAAATGTCTAGTTTCCCATTTCAAATTATAACCTGAAGGTAGGGAAAGCAGTCCTATCTAATAGATTCTAGTTACCAGCCTCCCAAACTAAACTCCACTCTGCCAGTGGTTATTAGCCCCACTGCCCCAGAGTAGGACCCTCCAGCAGACAAGTGCCACTGCCCACTGACTTTCAGCAATTTCCAACGCAGCTACAAGAGCAACCCTGCCCACTTCTTTCAACAGGAACCAGCAGCATGGTTTGAGAAAGGGAAACATGTTGCCTTTCCCTGCTAAACAGGTATAGTACATTGTGACGGGTATAAAAAATGAAGGTTATAAAAAGAGAATTATTGTCCTTTCAGTGCCCAGGATATTCGAATTAACAGTCTTAGCAGTACTTCTGGATATACGTACACTCTTATGGGGACAGGATGGTAAGTAGAGAGAAGAGATGAAAGATTATGTATACAATGGCTAAGAAATCCTACATTTAACTTGACCATTAGCTTTTTTCTTTCAGGACTGTTTAATTTTATAATTGTGCTCTGGAAATAGCACTTAGGCGTTTTGAAATTTCCATTAGGACAAATGACTTGTATGTTGCATTCAAGGATACACCCCTACACTCCCACTCCTAGAACTTAGAACAGGTGATTTGTATTAATTCCTGACCCTTTCTGAGCCACACTTCCTTCTTCATAAATTTACCTCAGAGTGGCTGAGAGCATCAGATGAAAAATACACATGTAAGAGAAAGTAACAAAATCTCTGAAAGGAGTGAACAGATGAACTGTTGAATTGCTGACACCAGTAAAAGCCAGTATGATAAGAAACAATTCTTTGCTTATTAATTAAGGAAGGTAGGGCTGGGGATTTAGCTCAGCGGTTTCACTGCCTGCTGCGCAAGCACAAGGACCAGAGTTCGATCCCCGGTACCAAAAAAAAAAAAGAAAGGTTAGTTGGAAAGCTGGGGAGTGTAGTTCAGTGGTATAGCACTGGCCTAGTGTACATCAGGCCCTGGGTTCAATTCTTAATACAGAAAGAAAGGAGGAGGGGGGAGGAGGGAGGGAGAGAAGGAAGAAGGGAGGGATAACCTTGATAAGAGATAAACACTTAGGTAACTAAGACTCCTCCTTTCTTAGGTGGCTCAGAGAGGTGGTGGAAATGGATCACCCACTTTGGAAGTTAGCAAAGAGTTCATGAAAGAGGTGGTAAAACAGGGTCCTGCATGATACACAAAACTCAGTGGTATGGGTGGTGGTGGCCATTTGGAAGATAAGAGCTAAGGTGAAAAAACAAGAGGGCTTGGAGCATGCTAGTGATCCTACTGGACTCGACCCCTGAACCTCCCGGTTGCTGCTCAGCATGAGAACTGCCTGCTCCAGCATGCCCACGCATGCAAGTGATTGAGGGCAGGTCACTGCCTGTGTGCTCTGAGAGCCAAACCCAGCCTCCTGCTCTGCTCTCTCTATCACAGTCAACCACATTTCCCAGGCTCTCGTGACCTTTGCATTGGGGCAGGTCCAGTTGGTGGCAGGCACCACCAGATGGCCAGGGGGAGGAGCAAGCCAGAGAGCTTCAACCCTGAGCAACAATTACCCATGTAAGTGTTGAAAATCCTTCATTCTCAATAGACTTACTCCAACTTTGAAAGCAACTTTAAAATAAAAACCCTGTGATTCTATGAATGTTATCATCAATGTAGTTACTGATTTCCTTATCCCTTCTCATCAACTGTCACCCCTACTGTGGTTATATGCTTCCTTCTACAGCACAATTTTGCAACAACACATGTTCGGCTTTCACGTATAACCTGGTTTCCCTTTTAAAACCTCAGGAATTATGCTACCTTAACATAATTTATTTTAAGACAAAAATCTACCTTTCCTTTAAATTTTGTTTTGCCCACAAACATTATATACACAAGTGTTTGTATATGTTTATGTGTGTGCATGCTAGAAAACAATTATTCTGGGCTCTAGAAACTGTCTTCAGCCCACCTGTAATCTATGGCAATGTAGGGAGCCTGGGATAGGAAACAGAGCTCTCACTGTGGAGTGTGCTGCTCCATGGTTTTCAGTGTGGACTGACCATTAAAATCACAGGCTCTGTGTTCAACAAGCCCTCTGCCCAGATTGTACTCTACACCAATTCAACCTGGAATCTCTGCGGGTAGAACATAGTCTTTTCCAAAATTGCTCAAGATGATTCTAGTGAAAGTCAAGTTGAGAACCAATGATGCAGTTTCAGATGGAGTCCTGCAGTTGGCTAAGATAAGCTCTTAGAGAAGGGAAGGAACAATGGCCATAGTATTACTGTTTTTCTTTTCAATGGGGGTTGGCCTCTATTCATCCTGTTATCTGCACCTACACTCTCTTCTTGCCCCAAGCCCATCCAAGTCCTACTGATTCCTTCATTCTTCAAGCCCCATCACATCATACCTTGGGTAGGAAGCATTTCTTAGCTGTTCTAGTGTCCTACCAGCACTTAGGTCCTAGACACCTTATGTCAGTATTTGTAAGTTAACCTTGAATTATTCAACATTTTCACTAGTCTTGCCTTTCTAGCTGAATGCTATGCATCCTGCAGATAAGGACCACAATTCCTCCTTCTTTGTATCTGCTTATATTACAGTTTGGAACATTTAAGACAGAAGTACTTACCAACCAGTAGATTATGAAGCACAAACATTTGGGCATATGGTATTTGCAAGGTATGAACAAGGTTTATGTTACCTTCAAAAACTTACGTGTCCCAAAGCACAGGGGATATAGCAATTGTACTGTATAATTTATCATTCTGTCAAATATCAGTGGGTCTAAATGAAAGACACAGGATGATTTTGCAAGGGGGATGGAGCTACCATTATTATGTAATGGTTCCACACAAATTAGTTTGGCAGCCATTTGTGAGAAGAACTAGAGAAATCTGATTAGGTGCCATGACTTGATTTCCAAGTCTGCCCTGCTGATATCTAGTATGGAATACATCCCTATTCTAAGAACACAAGAAGGCAGAATGCACAAGCCACCAAACACAGAAGCCTTTTATTATACTGATTTGCAGAGTTCAAGGAGTACCTCCCCCACTTTACACAGTGTTTAAAAGTCCCACAGAATCATCTAAAAATACTTTTACAAGTCCTTGTTTTCAGAGCCAAAAAGACCAGGTTTCTGATATGTGAACTGCATGAATGCACATAAGGCCTATCCAACACATGTCCTGGTCCTAGTAGGTATTTGTTCAAATATTACAGTCCCAGCAGTGATTTTATTTAGTCTGGCTGTTCCGAAGACAAACACACATAACTTTAATTAAAGACACATCCAAATGTAGGGGAAACCATCTTGAAACAATTAGTCTTTTCTACGTAAGAGGTTTCGGGGCACTGACATCCTCACCATCTCCCATGGAAAGAGACCAGATGGGGCAGAGGCAAGCCAAGCCCCCTCCATAAACACAGTCTGGAGCTATAACTCTGCTCTACTCTATTTTATTCTCTTCTGACCAAGACATCACCTTCTTTTTACTCTTTCCTAAACAAATGCCAGTCATTTGATTTTTACTTTTTTTTATTAACCTCTCTTTCATCACTGTTAGGGAAAGAAACATTTCTAACATGTTTTCATATCTTTTCTCTGAAAGAAAATATTCCAGGAAGAAAATGAAAAGCCTAAGGAATTACCAAACTACCCATCTGGTTATTGACCTTAGGCTTCGGGAGGATGTGTGAGAGGTGGCTGCCTTTGCTGCCTCATTCTTGAGACTTCTGTAGGTAGTAGACTGAAAGTTTCTCTAAACTGCTAGAAAAGCTGGGGTGCAGATTGTGACATTCATCAGAATAGTTCTTTCCCCCCTGAAAGAATAGTTCTTTCCCTCTGAGTACCCAGTTAATTTACTCCTAGGTAATTTACCCATCAGCAGAAGTGAGTGTTTTCTCCGTAAGAGCCACACTGAAGGGCCGGGGATTTAGCTCAGTGGTTTTGTCGCCTCCTGTGCAAGTGCAAGGACCCAAGTTTGATCCCCGGTACCAAAAAAAAGAGCCACACTGAAAAGTCACTTCCATAAATATCCCCCCAAAAACATACATATATATGACGTGTTATATGACCCTTGTCCTCAAGTAGCCACTCTGTTTTTTCTTTTGAGATTTGAATCTGGGAACAAAGGCATTTCTTAAGTGAAGAGCTGTTGTTCCTTTTCTTTCTTTCTTTCTTTCTTTCTTTCTTTCTTTCTTTCTTTCTTTCTTTCTTTTTTTCTTTCCTTCCTTCCTTTCTTTTTTTTTTGGGGGGGGGTACCAGGGATCGAACTCAGGACCTTATGCTTGCAAGTGTTCCTGTTCTTTCAATACCATAGAATACAACTGAACATAGATCCTGGGCCAATGTGTGGCCATTCTTACCTGACAACAAACAGAAACAGGCACCCCACTTCTGGAAGAAGGAAGAAAATAGGGCAGAAAATGTTTAGGCCAGGGTAGGGCCACAGGAACAATGCTGACAGGCAACTGTGGATGCCCAGCTGAGGTACAAAATGGCTTAGCACAGAAACTCTACAGAAAATAGGCCTCCAGCCTAATTTTGATATGGAACTATATAAAATGAAGGGTCATTTCTTTTAAGGAGTAAGCAGAAAATGAGGGTAACCACTGTGAAGGACCTAATTTTCTTTAGAGAGTAATGGAAAAACATCTCTTTTGTGTTCACAAACAAATGCCACCTATGCACCCTCAGGGAGCTGGTCTAGCTAAGAGTTCTAACAGAGGGGCTGAAGGCCAGCACTGCTCTATCATAGCTATATAGCTACTTCCGGGACATGATCAGTTCTTGTGCTACCAAGCCAAAGGTACCGGGGAAGTACAGGAACAACGGAAAAGTCTCTACAGCTTAGGCAAAACCCTTAAATGTGCTCTCAGGCAAGGATGCACCAATTAAGCTAAACCTCAGAGCCAAAGTGTAGACTTTCAAAGGCAAGAAGGCTTCGGCCAAGGGAGCAATACCACTTGGGGCTCATTTACAATAGAATCCTCAATTTTGCATTTTTTTTGATCCTGAAGGGATAAGGAATATGGTTTCCAGCCCCATACCACCCCCTCATTCTGAATACTCAGACCATTGTATTTGAATCAAAATATAAACCCAGGACAGACTGAATTCTGAGGTACTTTTAAAAGTTCAATTTTTACAGTTACTAGTTAATAACTTTCATCTTCAAAAGGAATATCTCAAGCAGAAAAATTAAGTGTTGACAGATGACTACTTATGGAAAAATACTATACTGGAAAAATAATTTCCTCCTTTCTTCCTTTTTCATTAGGTCTCTTTAACTTTCCACATATGTGTCACGGAAGAAAAAAATAGCTGACTTGCAAGTGCACAAACAGAAGTGTGAGAGCTGTTTCTAGAGTGAGCTCATGGACAGCTGTGATACGTGGACCTTTGATGTAGTATCTGAAAGATGGAGGTGGTGATTCCTATGTGACCACGTGCATTTTTAGCATCCATAAAGCAGAATGAATATTGGCACATGCTACAATGTGGATGGACCCAAAAAACACACTAAGAAAAAGAAGCCAGAAACAAAAGGCCAATATTTTATGATTCCATTTACACAAAATATCCAGAATAGGCAAATCCACAGAGATAGAAAGCAGATTAGTGGATGCCAGGTGTGTTAGTTACTTTATTCATTGCTGAGATAAAATACCTGACATCCAAAGTTAAAAGGGGGACAAGTTTATTTGGCTTACAGTTCATAGAAGTTTCAATGCATAATTGGCTGGCTCCAAGGCAGGGATGGAAAACAGCCATCGCAGAAGAGAAACAACATGGCGCACACAAGGTAGCAAAGGCAATAAAAGACCTTAACAGCTTCTTCCTGCCCTTTTTACCTTATTCAGACTACCAGGATTAGGGCGGTACTAAACCCATCACTCACATGCCCTTAATCCCAGCATCATACACTCTACATTCAGCAACCTCCAAAATAGCCTATGACCACATGAGGCTATAAGGGGAAATCTAGACACAAACCATAACACCAGGCTGAGGGGGACTGCCTAATGGTTTCCTTTTTGGGGTGACTGCAAAGATCTGGAACTATACAGTAATAATGCTTGTAACCACATTATGAATGTACTTAATGCCACTGAATTAAAAACTTTAAAAAAATCATTAAAGTGGTAAATTTTATGTTATGTGAATTTTACCACAATAAACAAGAGAGAACAGAAAACAGTAGTCTACCCATCTATTCTTCACATAATAAATGTTCAGACATACAAGCTTAAATACCACATGGTTTTTCTTATATGAAAAACTTATAAAAGATAACTTAGATAGATAACAGGAAAAAATAAAGAGGGGAAAATATTATAATCCAGCATGGACAATGTATCTAAAAGTGTACCTTGACTTAGTATAATTGTCTTACATGTTTTATATGTTCTTTGGCCTATTAGTCTGGTTTTTAATCTGTAAATATGATAATGAACTTTATAAAGTCTTATAAGATAAGTAATAAATCTGATGCTGGAAAAGTAAACTGAGGGTAGAGGGAAGGGAAAAATAAATATGTATAAAAAGTACACATTTGTTAAGGTGGTCACAAGTGTGGCTAAGCTGCTCATCTAAATTTTCTATCTTCTTGTAGTATTATCCTCTACAAAACTATTGTAAACACTTCCTATATTTTCTCTTTCCCTGGGGTGACTGTAAATGGTTGTCTTCTATGGACACCTGCAAAGCTAGACTGGGGGCAAATAGGTAGTAAGAAGGCTACACAGTGGTACACAAAGTAGACCAAAAATCTCCAGACCAAAGAATATGATTATGGGGCCTTTCCCTAGAACAAGCAATTCCAAACATCATGAAGACTCTGATATCATCTAGGCATCAGTATTTCTTAAGGACCCTACATAATTGTAATGCACATGCTCCCAGGATCAAGAACCACTAACCTAGGATGAGAAGAGAAGGGAACTGGCTTTATCAACTTCCTCCTGTGAGCTGGGAACTGTGCCAGCTCTTTCACTATAGTAACTAAAACGTTATGTGCTGCAAATCCTCTGGGACCTTTTGTGGCCATGAGTACTGAGGCCCCCAAGAGCAGCACTCAACCTCTGAGGAGCAGGAGTCCCAGTACCTCACTTTCCTTACTCTCTGGGTAGGATGACTCTGAAACATGCTCTAAACTTAAGCAAAGCAAAGGTTTTATGTAAAGGCCCAAGTAACAAATATTTTAGGCTTTTTGGGGAGGTACTTGGGATTAAACTCAGGACCTTGCACTTGCCAGGCAGGAGCGGCACCACTAAGCAACATCCTCGGCCCTGTGTTTTGGGCTTTGTGAGCCATGTGGTCTCTGTTGTAACCACTCAATTCTGTCTTTGTAGTGTGGGAGTAACCAATGGACAATGCTTAAATGACACACCAATCACAGTTCTTCAGCTCCTGCTCTAAGTCTAACAGATTCCCTGAAGCCCTCATCAGTAAGTCACCCCAGTTGCCCATGGTAGGAAGCAGTCAATACAAATCCTACATATAGGCTTCTGTCTTCCCCGTGCTCTCTAGGATCTCTGGTAACAGAAATATTGGTACTCAAATCCTTGTCTCACAGCCTGTTTCTGGGGAGAGTCAACCTCTGTCAGTATCTTGTTTGTTACACACAACTACCCTAGCAATGAAATAATATCATCTCTGTCTGCCAGTAAAGAAAGTGAGGTTTGGGCTAGGGATTTAGTTCAGTGGTTCCACCGCCTGCCTCGCAAACACAAGGTCCCAAGTTCGAACCCTGGTACAAAAGCAAAACAAAACAAAACAAAAGAAAATGAGGGCCAAGAGTTATACAACTCATAAGTGGTAAGGTCTACATGAACAGTCTACCTGGCTCCAAAGTCACTGATCTCTTTATAACAGAGATCGCCAACATGTTTAACACCAGGGACCACTTCAACGGAAGACAATTTTTCCACACACTAGGAGGGGAGTTACAGTTTCAGGATGATTCAAAGGAGCCTAGAACCAAGATCCCTGACACGCACAGGGGAGGCTTTATCAGGTAGGGTTCATAGTCCTATGAGAATCCAATGCTGTGATCTGGCAGGAGGTGAAACTCAGGTGGTAATGGGAGAGATGGGGAGCAGCTGTAAATACAGGTGACGTTTCATTTGCACACCCATCGCTCACCTCCTGCTGTATGGCAAGTTCCTAACAGGCTATGTACCTGTACCAGTCCAGGGGCCAGGGGTTGGGAAACGCTGCTCTATAATACTTCCAGGGTAAGGATGGACACAGACACCTAAATACACACACACACACACACACACACACACAAATATGCACATATATAGTTTTAATTATGATAAGAGTATTATGTATGACAAACCATGAAGCAAAATCATATTACAGTCCTCGTGTAATTACCTATCAATGTTAAAGAAGGTGGTTAAATACATTATAATAGTAAGGCTTGAGGGTAATGGAAAAAAAATGTTTTTCTCTTTTATGCTGTTTCTTTTTTTCCCCCGTGGTACCAGGGATCAAACTCAGGACCTTGTGCTTGCAAGGCAGGTGTGGCGCCACTGAGCTAAATCCCAGGCCCTTATGCTGTTTCTTATCTAGGATAGAATTCATTTCCCAATTATCAGACTGGCTGTAATCTTGGTGCTTGTTGTTCTCTGGTGAAATCTTTGGTCATATCTGAGAACAAATAGAGCCACTCAGGTAAAAGCTCAATGTGGAATTTGGAATTGGAAAGGACAGGAACCAAATTAAAACATCCTCATGCACATTTGAACATGGTAGTGGGAGGAGAAGCACCTGTAATTTCACAAAGACCCCATAAAGCACTTGAAAAACTCCCCAATGGATGTTAAGGATTCCAGAAAACACTCTAAGAACCCAGAAGGAGAAGACAGAGGAAGCAGGGCTTGCAGCTTACGCGGTCTTGCCCTCGCTGTCCTGCTTGGTGGCGCTGGCCCCCTTCTTGCCCAGCAGCGAGGCCACCTTTTCCACATCGCCATTCTCCACGGCCTGCAGCAGGCGGTCATCATTCTTGTTCCACTCATTGGTCTGTGGGGCAGAGGGGAGAGGCAGACGGTGAACAACACTGGCCAGGCCATGCTGACTGGCAGGACCTCAGCCCTCCCAGATTAAATCAAAACACGCCACAAATGGGCAGTTTTAAAGTACCTTCCCCTTCACCATGGGAATACCCAAGAAGGTTGGTTTCCCAAAAGAAAACATCAACAGTTCATTGAAATATCCGTTGTCACCCAACTCTGAGATAAAAATCACTCCTTTTAACTATGCTTGGGAAGATGAAGCAGCTTAGAAAGACCTCGAGGCCAGTTTACACATTAGCTAGTTTCTTGCTAAACTTGACAGCTGGCTCCTGAGAACACTGATCTTTGACCTGGTCTATAGCTCACTCAAGTGCCCTGTGTTACAGAACCAAACTGACCAACAGTTCAAGATTACCCAGAAGTTTAAATACACATAATTCTTCTGCTGCTTTTACAGGCACTTTTTCTGGCTTGCTTCTTGGGCCCTGATTTTTGAGCTGGATGTGGATTTTAAGTAGTTGTCCAGGCTATGCACTCAACAAAGTATAGCCAGAGACAGAGGTTCTTCCTAAGAACTTTTAAACTTTTTAAACATCAAACAGCTTTGAACAAAACCTTAACCACCATCATCTCCCAACCCCACAGAATAATTCTGCAAACCACAGTAACTGTAAAGCTTTCATATACACAAAAACCAGCTTTCACTCTTAGAAGAGAAGCAGATGATCTCTACATAGGAGGAAAGGAGACTTGACCACAAGACCAAGGCATTTCAAATGTGAAAAGGCAAAAGTGAGCCACTGAAGTTTGTGGACCGGAAGATGAGAAAATAGAATCAGGGATTGAGGACCTGGGAGGTACAGAAAGCATATAGGACTAAAGATGGGAGAGAGGAGGAAGAAAAGATGCTGGGTACAGCAAAGCCACTCCAGAACTCCACAGGCCCAGGCTGTGCTCCTGTCTCCTCTGCAGCAGGCCCTGAGCTATGCCTACATTCTGGCTCTTTCTCCCTAGGACACCATTAACCTGCGAGAGACACCTCTTCTCATTCCAAAGGCTTGGTGCACAGGTCTCCAGAGCTCCCTCTTTCCTTCCAGCCATTTCACACGAAATGGATCATGGGAGTGCTACAGTTGACTATGAGAAAGCAGAGAGAGGGATATTCAAGATTGAAAAACTGCAAAGTAGGGATTTCACAAGATTACAGCCTTCCCCAGCCCCAGAAGTGTGTTCTCAATTTCTGTGCTGATGGAACCAGTTGACCCACTGCAACTCCATCTTCCCACACAGCAAAGGTGGGCCCTAGTCATGTTCCAACCCTAGCCTAGAAAAAGGGCTTTAGAGAAAGCCTTGGGTCATGAAAGGGTAAAGTAGAGGTGCCCAGAATCGGCTTCTCTGAGTCTCAGGACGGGAACATTTGCATTACTCAGTACTCCCTCCTCCTCCACGGCCACTGCACTGCGTGCAAGAACATAGTAAGAAGGAGAAGGTTGGAGGGAAAATCAGCACTTTGCCCTCTAGGATTGATGAACTTGAAGTTCAGAACTCTAGACTGATTCTGTATGACTTTAAGCCACCCATAACCTCTCCGTGCCTCAGTTTCCCAAGGCTTTGGATTGGATGCCCAGTATGATTCCTCCAAAGCTCAGACTTTTCCATAAAATTTCTCAAACTGAGTTTTGTTAGAGATTATTCTAAAATAGTACTATCTGTGTGTCTTATCCACTTTTCCTGTTGCTGGGATAAAATGCTCTACACTCACAGCTTAAAGAAGGAGAGATTTATTTTGGCTCACAGTTTCAGTCCACGGTGGGAACACTTATATACAGACAAGGCACAATAGAAGGGCCTGCCATGGGGGAAAGCTGCTCATATCACAGTGGCCAGGAAGCAGAGAGTGAAGGGAAGAAGCAGGGAGGGAGATACACCCTTCCATATCATGCTTCCAGTGACTCGACTCTAACCAAGCCCCAACTCCTAATTCAACTGTGCTGGCCCCATGATCCAATCACCTTCCAAATGCCCTACCTCTGGGCATCAGAATGTCCCAGGAGGCCTCTAGGGGACATTCTAGATCTAAACCACTGTCTAATATTGTACCTACAGAGCCACTGATCCTCAATCAGGAGTGGTGCTGCCCCTGAGGGTACATTTGCCAATCTTTAGGGACATTTTTTATTGCTACCTATATTCTCCTAAAAGGGAAAAAGTATTGTCTTTTAAAATCCTTTTCTAATCTAAACTGACCAAATTAAAACTGGATTAAGGATTGAAAAGATCAAAAGGATATTAAATCTTAGCAGACAGGACTGAAAGCACTTAGGCAACAGAGACCACATGAAAGGATTTTCCTCTTTAGTGGTGCTAAGGCACTCACTCTTAAGTAGAGAAAAAATCTGATTGCAGGATTTTTTAAAAAATCAGTTCCATGTGGATCTTTAGGGAGTTCAATCTCTACAGGACATAGCAGAAAAGTTTCCCTCCCTTGCTCTTCAAAGAGGAAGATCAATGGCACATTCTTTAAGGGTCTGAAATCCCTGTTTTTTGTTTTTTTTTTTAATCTATAGTCTTCCCTGCAAGAAGGTTGGAAACTACTTTTCTCTTGGAGCAGACCAGGTAAAAAGAACATTTCTCACAAGTTTCTCACAAGCAAATATTAAATGAATAATCCACAACACCTCTCAACCTGTAAGTGCTGAAGAGAAGGCTCATGGTGAGCAGCAAGAGAGAAAAAGATAGGTGCACAATACAATGGGGGCCTTAGAGTTTGAACAGTTCAAAACAAACTGAAAAAGGCACAGGCAAAACTGAAGAAGAGAAGGGAAGGTAGATCATTAGCTGAGAAAGATGCAAAGAAGGTAGGCATTTTAGTTAAAATTGTCACAAGTACACTCAAAGTGGAAGTCAATAAATGTCCCATTTAGACCTCTGATCCAGGAATTGGATTTTGAACAGTGTCTTCCAGGTTGAAAGGCCATTTCTTAGACTTCTGGCCAGCACTAGCAGTGAGTGAAGCTATGCTGCCAGAGGTCTGTAATCCTGGACCATGCCACTGGTTACACATGCAGTTGGCTCTGATATGCACAACTGGCCATATCACAGTCCTTCCAGAAGCATGGATATCCAGGTGCCATCAATTTTTCTCTCCTGAACTTGCTCGTGGAACTATTCCTGACATCCTCTCCCTATTCCATACAGTGAGATATTCCATACCAAAAGCCCCATGGTATTTAAGAAGTGTTCTCAAGGCCATTGGTCTTGAAAATCCAGAAGCAAATTCCTCTTCTCCACACCCATCCCTCTGCTGAGAGGTACTAAACTGAAATCAAGCATTGAAAAAAATCTCAAGAAATCATCTTGGTCGATCTACTGGCCAAAGGTAGGGTTGGGTAGATAAAGATGAAATTGGCAATTTTGTTATAACATTTCAAATACCTTCATCATATCCCAGAATCAAGGAAATTATCTAAAAACCACCATCACCCCTCACCAGTTCCTGTGAAAATCCTCTCCTGTAATTAGTGCTCCCCACAAAGGACACATACCACCTACAATGGTCACCTTTTCAACCTATTAATGCATTAATCAGATATATATGAAAAAATGAAAGAGAAAAAATATAAAACATCAGACACAATACACTTATTAAAGTTAAATGTCTTATGAAACTTTTGTATACTTGGCCTTGATATAAACACTTATCTTACTGGAGAATCACAATAAAAAACATTAGAAGTCACCTCTTTAGAATGCTGTCATCCCACTGCCTATGCTCAGGCTAATTTCTAAAGCCCGCTCAAGGTTTTCAGGTCTTTCCCAATGACCTCTCTCTGCTTCTCTATTCCATGGTGTCCCCGAGGGCCCACCTATTCAGCCCCACTGAAGCCCACAGTCTAGACTTGATGAAATATTGCATCCTGGCTTTTGTTCAGGAGCTTCCTGTGCTCGTTTTGTCTCCTGTCTTCAGCTCCCTGAAGGTACTGACAATAATCTTTATCCCTTCCTCCTCACTGTGTCTAGAAAATGCATTTGCCTCAGATTTTACCAGGAGGTTTTTCTCTTTTGATCAACCTAAATCTCTTCTGAATTAATAAATACTATCATGGACAAAACTTGTTCATTCTTTTGCAAATAATTATTAAATCAAATTTCAGATTTTTAAAAACTTTATAAGCTAAATAAATCTAGCTCCTTTAACTTTTCCACAGAGGCCAACTTTTCAAGATTTTAATCATATGTATACTTTCTGCAAATTTCTTCATGACAAAGGAGCCAAGCTTCACTCATACATTCAAAGAGGGAGAAACCAATGTTTCCCAGTCATGAGACCCTCCTGGGTGCTGGTTAATTCTGTTGACTCCTGCTCTATCCTAGAAGTTCTGACCCGATGACCTGGGACAGACCCTGGAATCTATCAGTTTCAGCAAGTGCTCTCACTGATTCTTACTGCAGCTTGGGGACAATTGGAACCTATGCTAAGGCTATCAGAAAATTGACTTGAAAGGGTTTGCTTTTCCACAGAGCCTTCTTAGGAAGATGATGAAAGAAAAGAAGAATCCTCCGCCTTTTCCTTACAAAACTAGGTATGTCTTCCACAAATGTTTGATAAATATTAGGCTTTCCTAGGAGTTGTATGGGCAACCCATGTGTAAGACACATATAAGAATGTTAACAGCATTGTTTGTAAGAGGCAAAAATTACAAATATCCAATAACAAATATCCAGTAACAGAAGAAGCATGAACAGATTATAAGATAGTCAAATGACGGGATACCAACAGCTATGAAAATGAACAAATTACAATTAAGTGTAACAACATGGATAGATATTAACAATATTGTTTTGTTTTGGTTTTTTTTGGTACCAGGGATCGAACTTGGGTCCTTGTGGTTGCAAGGCAGGCGGCAGAACCACTGAGCTAAATCCCTGGCCAACAATATTGTTGAAAGAAGCAAGACACATGTGGACACACACATGCACACACAGTGCTGGAGCCAGAACCCAGGCCCATCATCATACTAGGCACAAGTACTCTATGCTGAATTACACCCCCACCCCACACACTAAAAACAGTGGTTCAATTCCTGTCAAGCCAAAACTAGGTCGAGTGCCTCTGATGGTCACAATCTGCTGCTTCCTCATGTCTGTTATGAAGGCGATCTGGTACCAAGACTTCATCCTTAGTCTTTTGGCAGCCTCATAAACCTGCCAGGAGAATTTGACAAAGCTATGGAATTTCCTCAGAATCATCCACATACACAAAAAGGTTGCATACAATTCAGAGGGTTTTCCAGCTTAAGCATCTACCCATAGCCAATCCAAGTTAAGAACTTTCAGTACAGAAAAGGGACAGATTTCAGAACCAAGTTTTTGAGTTGAAATTCTAGCTCTACCACTTCTCATTCAAGGTAGCTTTGAGCTCTGAGTAGGCCATGGGACTCTCATTCTCTCTCCTTAACTGTGAAATGGGGAAAATCCTGTCTACTTGCAAATTATCCTTGAGAATCAGATAAGATATACATAGCTGGTCTGGTATGTACTATATACCTCCAAAACAGGACAGATAACACCTTAGTACAAATTTTTGACTATGCTCCTTAGAAATCATATTTTAAGTGTCTCTAGAGAAACCTTTATAGCTATGGAACTACTGAATACGGTTCACTTTTCCAGGAGACTGTTTAAACAGATGCTATTTCAACAGAGCACATGAGGCCACATTTGCAAGTTCAGGAAGCCATATATTATGCTCCAGAGACATGTGTAATGTATCAGCTATGAAGGGCAGCATGTGAGAAAGGCAGGTTTCACCCTCAATGTGGGCTCCAAACATTCTTGCTAATACATCACAAATGAGATTTTCAATGACTAGCCGCTAAATTCCCTATTCATCAAATCATTTCCAAATGACGCCCACTTACTTAAGAGTTTTGCCTGCCTCCATCCAGGGGAGCAAACACCATGTCAACTGTATGATGAATGCTGGGGCTTTGGCAACTGGCAACATCTGCCCTTGGCCAGACATGGCATCATCTTCTTTTATTTTGATTTAATCGTGGAGAACTGAAAAACCAGTGGAAACCCAGTGGTCATAGACATCTGGTTAGTAAGCAGACTTCAGTTTTGGAATATATCCACTCAATCAAAATAACCCAGTGGCACAGAGCAAGCTGGGAAGAGAAAGAGATTCTCTGACTTTTTTCGTGGGGGGAGATGCTAAAGCCCAAACCATCACAAACTGGAATAGCTCTTGTTATGTGGGTATGTTGGAGCAGCCATTGGGAAAAGTGCATTCAAGAGATTATCTCTGGAAAAGCTGCATTTCCCCCTTCTGTTTGGAGAGCACAGTGTTTTGCCAGTATTAATTAGCAAGGCTAAGGTGAAAGACAAAGTAAGTAGCATTTGCACTAGCATTTGTAAGGTTTCAGGTTCATACTGTCTAGAAAAAATAGCACATTTTTTTTTCTCAAAAATTTTAAACAGAGGACCAGAAACAGACAACCTTCAGGGCCACATAGTAGTTTCTCCTGCTGATTATTCTAGATAGTATCTATTAATAACTATCTACTAGGTGCAAAATAATACAGAAGATTCTATAGATGTTACACACTTATGTGAGACCCAATCCCTATCACTTATTCACTCACTCATTTATTTATTTAATAAATATCCACTTATTGCCTTTTACATGCCCAGAATAGCCTTTACCGCCATATTTTCTATACAGTTGTGGAGGTAAAAAACCCTAGCAATACCAGAAATATGTGAACAAAAGAAAACACTATTAGAGGTGAAGTCACCTAGTGAATGAAATGCAGAACTGACATGATAGAAGGGAGAGGCAACCTTCAGCAAAGATACTCACGGGGGTTACACTGTGTCTGCTCTTCCCCCTAAATCTGTTACTCTTCCTTTAATGAGCTAAGTTACTGGTTCCTTAGGTCTATTCCACATAAATGCTGAATGCTGTGTCACACACCTGCTATCATTACCAGCACCTCCATCCAAGACCAAGTGAGGCCCTCTCTGCTCCACTTCACCTTTACACTTATCATCACCTCCTCCCCTCCCAGGAAAATGGCTATTCTCCTCGTTAGGCTCTTCTATGTTTTGCTCCACAGCACTTGGCACAGCTGTCTTTCTAAAACATCTGTAAGGTCTGTGGACTCCCAGTGGACTGCAGCCCCAGAGCATGGCCACTGGGCAGCATCTGTCAGTCTGCCACCAAACCCTAGGGAACCCACCCTAAGCCGCCTGCCAGATGGGAGAAGCACAGTCCAGAGCTGCTCACTGAACAGCTTTGTCTTTCTTCCTTCCACCCTGGGAGACTTTACTGATTAACCCTTTCTCCACCACTCCTTTGCCTCAAAATACAAATATATTGAAATTCTCCACAATCCCACCAACTTCCTCCCTCTGATTTTGTTGACCAATGTTGTATTACTATAAAAAGAAAAAAAACCCATGTCACATGAGGTAAAAACACAGTCTCAAGGGAAACATTACTTCAGTTAATCCAATAGGATTACTTATTGATGAGAGAGAGATGAGAGAGAGAGAGAGAGAGAGAGAGAGAGGAAGACGAAGATGAAGAAGAGGAGGAAGGTAGGTAGCAAATGGAGTTCTGGGGATAAAGTGATGGGCATGAAATAGTCTTGGCTCTCCAAGTGTCCACAGACTTTGAGAACAGAACAGTCTAGGCAAGTACTGTGCACTAAGTCCTACTAACACCCAGGGGGAATACTATTAAAACTATTACTAAACATAACTAACATTGTTGTGCTACATTATAATTTAATCTTAACAATAACTGTACCAGTTAGGTACTGTTATTAGCCCACTTTGCAGATGAGAAGACTAAGGCACAGTGAGATTAATGAACTCAATAAACTCACTCTACTCACAGTGCAGTTATTTTTCTTAAGACAAGAAAGTTAAAGCAGTTTCATAGAGAGCATAAAGAAGGAGCTTTTTAGGATGAGGAAGATTTAAGCATGTTTATAGACTGAGGCAAGCAAACAAACAGTGGAGAGAAACAGAAGAGAATCTAAGGGCTGTGTGTGGATAACTAACGAGGGGCTGGGAGCTGTTGGACCTGACAGCATAGGCAGTTGGCTGATCTTGGTAATGCGGGGTCATGTTCTTCCTCTGGACAGAAGAGGAAAGGAAGGAGGGACAGAGATGCAGATAGTAGAGAAGAAATCACAGTGTGTGTTATGGCTTTTATGTTCTCCCCAGGAAACAGGAGGCAAAGTAATCAGGGTCAGTGGAGGCCAATAAGTTTGACAAATGATGACATTCCCAAAAGCTCCTAGGGGAAATGAGAAAGGAAATCCACCTGAAATGAAGAAACGGGTTTTCAAGTAGCCCTGAAGGTCCAGCTGGGAGAAGAAATTATAATTCCATTAAAGATACGATTTGGTAATGCCATGTGATGTTTCACAGGGACTGGGTAGGACAGGAGCAAGAGGTGGTAGGCTGCTCCTCGACCAGACTGGAATGAAGGATTAAAGCACAGAGTTCGGCGTCAGGAGGGTGGAAGGTGCCAGAGAGAGGGAAATCTGAAGTGCCTGTGGGATGGGGGACGGGCGTAGACAAGGCAGTGTAGACTGCCAAGGTGCAGACAAAGGCAGTCATATAAATCAGGAGCAGGATGCTGGATGGATCATTTATATAAATGTTAGAGTTCCCAGGATGATAGCAGAAAGGAGAAACAGGAGGTGGGAACCAGAATCTTGGAGAAATATTAGGGAGCAATTCAGGCCTTGAGGGAATCCATTCACAAGATGGTAAAAACTGTGAAATGGAGGTGGCTTAGCATCACCAAAGAGCAGAGATTGTCCATGGAGAAAGAAGTGACGGGATTGTACAGCCAAGGAATCCTGTCTTAGGAAGAAGTGGCTTCTTGTGATTTGCTGATTTTGTATTTTGAGTGGTACCTTCCAGGTTAATTTATTTCATTTAAGTCTTCATAACAACTACACTGAGTTGAACAATGTGCCTAGACAATTTATATCCTCCTAGAATCTCAGAATGTGACTTTATTTGGAAGTAGAGTCAGTGCAGATGTCATTGAGTTAAGATGAGGTCACACTGATTTAGGGTGGGTACTAAGTCCAATGATCAGTGTCCTTATAATGATAGACTGAGAGACACTGGAAGAAGGCCATGTGACAACAGAAGCAGACACTGGAGTTTTGCTGCCTGTAAATAAGGAAGACCAAGGACTGCTAGAAACCACCAGAAGCTAGAAGAGGCAGGCAAAGATTCTTCCCTATCTGCCTATTTATTTTTGATGCTCAGTGCTGAATCCAGAGCCTCAAGCACTGAGGGAACCCCAGCACCTCTAAGTCTCTTTTAACCACAGGAATGTCAGCCTAAAGCAAATTCAGTATTATGCATGAAATCTGCAGTTATACAAAATCAATTGAAGCATGAGTATTTATTTTACAAAAATGTCATAATAATGCCTCTGTGAATAGCAATCTCTTGTAAAAAATTGTGTGTCCATATATGAGATTTTTTTAACTCAAAGAAATACTCATTGCTTAAAGGGAGGTAACTTGTGTAAAAAATGAGTATCTTAAGGAAGCAAGGCATATAGACAGGATGCTTGGAGACATGTTTAGCTACAATCCAAGTGTATTCACCACAAGTATTTTCAGCGTACATTTGAACATAATGAGCAGCCACAATTCCTAAGCTTTTCTCTTCACTCAAGTGGCACAACACAGATTTCATCTGAAGCATCCATACCCCTCTGCACCTCTCTTATTTGAAACCAGTTAGTTAAACAGGTGAAAACAGGGGTCTTAAATTGGGTTGGGGGTCGGCCCCAAACCCAGGGTATCTCAACACCTATGGTTTGTTTTCTTGTTTGAGGGCTAAAAAATAAAATTCAAGATCTTAAGGTTACCATTTGAGCCAAGGCAGCTTCCCACAAGTGAATATAGGGGTTAAACAGTATACCCTAAGCATTCATTTCTAACATGGACTGCAAACTTAATGGGAAATAAGGTCTTTACATATATAACTAATTATTGTTTTGCTTAAAAATTATATATATATATATATATATATAAAAGTAAGGATCTAGAGATGAAATTATCCTAAATTTAGGATGGACCCTAAAACCAACAACTAGTGTCTTTATAAGAATAAGAGAAGACACAGAGGCATAGAGAAGAAATCATTGTAGAGATGGGGACAGAGAGATCAGAATGAGGAGCCTAAAACCAGGAATATAGGACTGTTGGCAGCCACCAGCAGCTAGGCTAGAGGTAGAAACAGATTTTCCCTCAGAACCTCCAGAAGAAGCTAACCCGATGATACCTTAATTTTGGACTTCTGAGCTGTGAGAAAATAAACGTCTGTTCAATAAGCCTCCCAGACTGTGGTGATCTGTGACAACAGCCCTAGGACACTAACACAGTGACACATGGAGAGAGTTGTGCCCATCTAGCACCTAATGGTCCCCACCAGGCTCCATTTCTGCTGACTGAAGGTCAGCGACCTTCTTTGGCAACCATGCACTATGGCAATCTGTTTCCTGTTCACAATCCCTGGGCAGCATCCTGTGTATAACATTTACCTCCAGGTTGGTGGAAATGTCAAATTCTTAAGTATCTACTGTTATGTTTTTCAAATTTCCTAAAGTAAGCACATGCTCATGATAAGATAATATAGTGGCTGTTTAAGACAATTTTTCTTAAAGATTCGTGACTATGAGGCTACACATTAGAATCATCTGCGTGTCTGAAAATTTTTTTAAATTCTCTAAGTGATTCTATTATCAGCCAGAATTATTCTTCCCTTGACAACAATGATGATGACAAATTAGCTTGATATTAACTACATCTCTATCTGTTAAATGATGAATTTGGGTTAATCTCAGCACTCACACCTCTCAGCACAGACTTAATGTATGCCACTGTGCAATCAAGATGTCCCGTGGAGAGAAAAGGGCCCGACCCCAGCTCACTGCAATGTCCTTCCAATGAGCCCCTTATCCTGACCCCCTGCCCTGGTTAATAATAAGTGCACCTAAATTGGAGAAGCTGCCATCCCCTCTTCCCTCTCCACCTCCTAACCCAGTGGTGGTGAAACTTTTACAGCTTTCACAGATACCAACAGCCCACTGCGGCACGAGTGCCAGTTTGCCACTACTGTCCTAATCCATTACAAAGAACTGCCAATGCTGCTTTTCAAGCTTCCCTAGCATTGACTTTTTTTTTCTTCCCTGTGACCAACGTGTTTGTTCAAGTGAGTTCAGTTCAACATCATCTTTTTACATCCTACTTTTGCCAGGCATTGTGCTTACTTCCTCTTTGTCAAATTTCCAAGGTCTGACACTTTGCAGATGCTAAGAGGGCTTGTCACTGATCACTGTTTCTCTAGGACATTTTAATACTCTTTTAATTGGTCTTTCTAGCACTGTTTCCCCACTTCCCTCTTCCCGTACCAATGTCCCTGGTGCTTCAATATTCTCGTCTACTGCTTTGGCTCACAGCCCATACAAAACCATCCACAGCTGTCCATGGCTAACCAGAGATCCGTACTCTGCAGCACCCACTCCAATCAAGACCCTCCCCTTCTCTCTTCTCCCTTTCCTTTCCCTTCTTTTCTCGACTCCCCCAGACCCCTTCCCACTCCTTCCACCTCCCTTTCTTTTCCTTTTCTGGAGATAAGGCCTTGCTATGCTGCCCAGGCTGACCTTGAACTTGTGAGTCTCCTGGCCTCAGCTTCCCAAGTAGCTGGGATTACAGCCATGTTCCACAGTACCTGGCTAAGATTTTTCTTAATCCAGTTTCAAACCTTAAAAATTCACCATGTCCAGCTCTTCCTCTGCCCCATGCTACACACCCCCGTGCAAACTTCTTCAGCCAAGGCCTTAGCTTCAAAATCCATTATTTTTATTTATACACTAACTTTTGCTCTTTCATTTTTATCTTGCTATCTCTCTGCCCTCAAGACATAAGATTGCTCCCTAACATTCATTTTAACAAAGCTCCACACAAACATTCTCCAAGCAATGGTTGAGTATCCCTTATCCACAGTGCTTGGGACCAGAAGTATTTCAGATGTTGGGCTCTTTTGGATTCTGGAATATCTGCATATACATAATGAGATATCTTAGGGATGGAACCTAAGTCTAAACATGAAACTCATTTGCTTCATATACATCTCAAAACACAGCCTGAAGGTGATTTTAAATAATATTTTCAATAATTTTGTACATAAAAAAAGTTTCATGGTGTAAACTTTTCCACTGTGTGATATCACAACACTCAAAACATTTTGGATTTGGAAGCTTTTTAGATATTCAACTTTATTATGATTTTCCCAATTTGTGTATTCTTACAAAGAGAGGAAAGGGCTGAAATATAGGGGGCTAAGAGCTTGGATTCTGGTTCCTGGGTTCAAATCCTGACTCTACCACTTACTAAATGGATGACCTTGGAGAAGTTATTTCACTTTGTGCATCTCAGTTTCCTCAATTGTAAAATAGGAGATAACAGCACATTTTGACATATCTGACTTCCCAAAGAAATTGTGCTTAATGGCAAAAACTTTCAAATTTTTCCAAAATGTTCCTCTGGTAGATATAGCTAGACTTATTTTTACTGAATCTCCCCACTAAAATGGAACTTTCTCTCTTTGGCTTAAAGGGAATGTTCCTGTGTTCTACCTCATTACCATTCCAGATTTCTATATCTACTGCAACTGGGGTTAGAGACTTCAGAAAACAGAAAGTGACTTAAATAATCAAAATACTATACACATGTAAGCATATTGTTCAATATTATCAGATGCTAACTTTAAGTAGCCTGGATATTTTCATATATATTGGAAGCAGGAGACATCACCGATTTATTTACAGCAAAACTCTTTTAAGTTCTCAAGAAAGGGCGTATTTGTTATAGCTTTTCAACACTCCAATAATAACAGCCTCAGAATAAACTCCAGTATCTACCCACAGGGGAAAAAAGTCTAGATCCAAGAAATTATTTCTGCCTGACATCCAAAGGCAGAGGTCAGCAATTTTTAAGAGCACACAACAAGGGGCCATGACCTTCATGACCAGTCTGATGTATCGGAGATTTCAGATGAGCCTGTGTACAGATGGCTCTCCTGTGCCACCACCTCCCTGGGCCCCAGGGCACACAGAGCTTCCCAGACAAGTCCAAGAAGGCTTAACTTCGTAAACTGCACATTTCTTAAAGAGACCAACACAAGAAGCCAAAACCAAGGAAGCTGGCAGGCAGGGAAAACTTCTTCTCTTAGAGGTTCTCACATGTGAAGCCTCATTCACTACTTTTAGGGCCCACAAGAGAGTCTCCAAAAAAGTCTTGCCGTAAGAGTTTTATGATTCAGTTAGATGCTGCGTGACAAGTGAGCACACACAAAAATCACCCCAAGGGGGGGAAAGTCTAATCAAGCAATACTGAAACTCCATTGTGTGGTCTTTCTTGGGCTATGAATTTTGACCCTACTCTAACAGAGATGTCAGAATCTGCTGTTAAACTATCCACTGAAAATGAACGAATTAAAACAATGAAATAATATTTAAAAGCATGGACACTTCTGAAATTCCAAAACTTCATTTTCCAGGACATACCATCCTCAACTTGTTATCTGTCAGAGACAATTCCTACTGAGAGTCACTTGGTGTTCAGCTATTGGTGTCTTACAGGCTATGAACTCAAAGGTAGGGACAGTGGCTTTTCCATCTGTATCTGAGGTACTTAGTACAAGGGCTGGGTAATGGCCAGAGATGAACAACGTTTATTCAGTGAATGACTAAAAGGCTCAAGCAGAACAATGACCATCAAAGATTATGTTGCTACTAAAAATACTGAAGGAGTAATCAGTTCTCATCATTATTCCAGGATATTCTTTGCTCTTCTCCACTGCTATTTGTATGTTATCTTGACATTTTCATCTTCATGTCTGTCTGCTAGTAGGTATCAACTGGCTCTGTTCTGTTATTCTGTCAAATTCACACTCTTGATACTTGATACCAACAGCAGAAGATGACAGAACTCCAATAGCACTCTGACCTTTTGGAATGCTGCATGATATAGTGGTTAAAAGTACAGATCCAGAGGCAAACTGTCTGTGTCCACAGCCGAGCTCTACCCTGTGATTATGGACCACTTACTTTATTCCTGTGTGCCTCGATTGTAGGATAAGAGACAGTAAAAGTAAGTTCTATCACTGGGTTATTGTGAGAATTATATAAATCAGATATTTTAAAAACATTATCTTGCATGTACTAAGCATTCAATAAGTGTGTTGGTTACTATGGTTATTATTCACAGTCCCAAGGGAAATTCCATTCTGTTTCGAGTAATACTTCTTTTTCTCCAGAGTTAGCGGCTGTTCCTGTCCTCAGTGTACTTCCAGGACCAAACCCAGATTTGTGACTGGCTATAGCACAGATAAGACATACTGCAGATAAATGTAAGTAGAGATGCTTGTGCCGCAACTGTACTTACCCAGAGGATAACTGATTTCTAAGCTACTAAAGTTGTGTATACTTTTGGGAAATTAATCAGTATCTTACATCTTAAACAATAGATCCCTGTCCCATTAAAATAAACTGCAGAATATAAAATTAAGACACAACTTGTATCTCCACAGTAAACTATGAAAGGATGATGTGTCCAAGCTAGACATTTTAAGATGTTACTTATAGTTTTAGGTCAGCAAGGACAAACTTGAAGAGAAGCCAACTAGGCCAATGATATCAACAAGCTGCCTTCTTGCCTGCTAGGAAAATGCCTGGAAGAGATCCTAACAAAACTCCAATCACAGTGTCTAATTCACAGGGATAATAGGAGACAGTAAAAGTGATCCCCACTTGATAGTAAAAGTTATTCCCAGGCGATAGTAAAAGTGTAACACCAATAGGTGTTACCCACAAGTACACTATGTGCCAACAGCATACCAAACAAACACAGGAGGAAAACAGTGCAACCAGCCCCTAAGAAAGGCAACTGTGCCCAGCTGAGAACACTGCCCCTTGACCTCTGATGCCACTGCCAGATAACTGTGGCATGGACAAGAGCAACCTGAGGCAATGACTCATGCATTCTTCAGGCAGCCAGACTTCTGAAAAAGCAAAGTGCAAAATAATGGTCACAGTTTTCCCTTCTGCTGATTTTGATTGGTTGTGCCTTTTTTTTCTTGGTACTGGGGATCGAACTCAGGACCCTGCACTTGGCAAGGCAGGAGTGGTGCAACTGAGCTAAATCCCCAGCCCAGCTTTTTTTTTGGACTGTAATATTTGAATAGGAGCCTTACAGTGTCCAAAAAGACCCATCCCATTCCTCAATTCCAGAAGAGCAAGGTCCTTCCTTTAAAATATGAGCTAACAGAAACAGCACAGTTCCTAAGAAAAGGTCTAGTGGACCAAAAGAAGGCAAGTTCTGTAAGGAACCAGAGGACTGTTGTTTCTATGAAACACAGTTGTACTCTTTAAGAAACCAGATAGGTTTTTTTTAATTTAATTTTATTTGTACACTTTAGATATACAATATAATGACGTTCATCACTGGAGATTTGTAACTTTATATAATATATCTTGATTCTTATTTTTTCCCCATTCCCCTCCCTTCCCTTCAACCCCTCCACCCCTCCTTATTTACAAAGATTTTGTTTCCATTTTTTCCTGTTAATTCCATTCCCCTCCCAGACAGGTTTTCTAATGTATGCTTTCAACCAAAAGGAAAATTTGTCTATGAAGTTCTCCAAAGAACAATCTGGAATCACTGCAGAACATGTATAGAAGGCAAATTTAAAATGTGATGGAAATAATAGAGAATGGATTGAGGGATCTAGAAAATTAACAGTTAAAGTAAAAGACAAGCTGTATCAGACAGGGTTCCTGTTGCTGGGATGAAATACCTGACACGCGAGGCTCCTAGGGCAGTGAGGGTGAGCCCGTCCCAGCACCTGGAAGGAAGCTCCCCACCTTCATCCCAGGTTCCTAGGGCAGAGAAGCTGAGCCGCTCCCAGCACCCAGAAGGAAGCTTCTCTGCTGCCATCCCAAGCTCCTAGGGCAGAGAAGGTGAGCTGCGTGGGTGCCAGAAGCAC
>NW_004624759.1:20138031-20194480 GCF_000247695.1 Heterocephalus glaber
TGATATTGTGTAACAGGAAGAAAAGGTCTAAAAGAGCAGGGGAATTAGGAGGGGTAGGGGAAGGGAAAAAAGGGAAAGGAAAAAATATGAGAAGAGGAAAATATGGAAACAAGTTCTTTGCAAATAGGGAAGGGTGGAGAGGGTGAAGGGAGGGCAAGGGAAGGAGAAAAAAAATAAGAACCAAGAGACTCATGTAATAGTACAAGATCCCAACGATGAATGTAACTGTATTGTATACAAAAAATGTACCAACAAAGTTAATGGGGGGGGGAGAAATTACCTGATACCCAAAACTTAAAGAAGGAGAGGTTTATCTGGCTCACAGTTTCAGAAGTTTTGGTCCATGGTCAGCTAGTTCCAAAGTAGAAATGTCATGGCAGAAAGCCATGGTGTAGCCATGACGCTTATTTTATGGCAGTCAGGAAACAGCACAAGAGAAGCATGTCAGAGAAGAGGGGTCAGGACCAGATACAGTACAGTCCTCAAGGGCATGCCTCATGACTCACCCAGCCACACCCAGAAGTGTTTTCACAATCCAGTCAGGTTACAATCACAACTAATTGTCACCCAAGCTTAAAAGGAAAAAAGGAGGTAAAAAAGAGGGGAAGAGGGCCAGGTATTTAGCTCAGTGGCACCGCGCCTGCTTCACAAGTGCAAGGTCCTGAGTTCAGTCCCTGGTACATGAAAAAGAGAGAGGAAGAAAGGTATAAAAGAAAGATATGGTAAATATATGATACAGAAATTTCGGAAAAATTAAGAAATGTAAAACATAGTAAAATAAAACTACCCTGAGCTACAGAAAAGTTTGTCTATAAAAAGTAATCGCAGGCCGGGGATTTAGCTCAGTGGTTTTGCAGCCTGCTGCGCAAGCACAAGGACCCGAGTTCAATCCCCTGTACCAAAAAACAAAAAAACAAAAGTAATCGCTAAAATTAATTAGGGGTGGGGAGAGGCAAACACTGGCATTTTGAGACATATTTTGATGAAATATTTTGATTTGAATGTAGGAAAAGTTCTGTTGGTATCCAGCTAGAAAACAGGTTATTGTTTAAAGCTTCCTATAAGGTTTCTCTACAACACTACATGCCAGAAGTCAGTAAACCATCACTGATAGAAGTTAGAGAGGGACCAAGTGTTACCCAGCAATTGTCTCCTGACCAACAGCTCAGGCATAGACTGAGCATGCTTATGCTTGTACCTAAATGCTCCTTTTACAAATTTCCAAAGGATTGGCCCAACTGTCCAAGGAGTGTTCAAACAAGAACGTATGAGTCTGAAAATTCTGATTGATACAAACACTGAGAAGCAAAAGAGGTAAAATTACTGTTAACAGAATTATAAAACCACAAATATGTAAAATAAACTTGGAACCAGAAAATAAAGGGATAATATTAATTGCTATCACTCTATACGAAACATTTAGACTTGAAGTTTCAAAATTTTAAATGCCATATTCTCCTCCAATACACTCTCCTGGCCTAAAGAACCTTCTGATGAAAGGTGTTGATCTACTTGGAACGAATGATGAAGCGGAGATTAATTCAATAACCCCACCATAGCTGGGCATGGTGGGATAAGCCTGTAATCCCAGCACTTGAGAGGCTGAGGCAGGAGGATCACCATGAGTTCAAGGCCAGCCTGGGCTCCATAGCAAGACCCTGTCTTAAATAAACAAACCAACCACCATTCCCTATAGTATTTTAAAAATTAAACAGTTCTCAAGACCTTCCTCTAAAACTTTCCTTAACTTGTCAAAATCCTTCAAGCCCAGCTTAAATGCTATAACCTTTACCCTCTGCTCATCATGTACCATATTAGAATTATTTGTGCACATATCTTTCTTCCAAATCATTCCATTTATATCCTAACTGTACCAGTTATTTGATTCAGCACCTAATGGAGATTCTACATGTTTCAGACAATAAAGTAAAATGTGGCAAACATTAAAAGGATCATCCTTATAAAATTTTTCATGTAATGCTAAAAAAATGCATAACTTTTCTCATTTCTAGCTCCATTTGTTCAAACCCACATTTCATTTCACAGACTTTTATGAAAATGCTCCAATTTCGCCTAGATTTCAATCTACTTAATCAAATGGCTTCCTAAGGTGTGTGTCCATACATGGAATTTTAGGCCAGCTTGAAATAAAAAATACTTGCATTTTTCTCATATGTTACTATGCATAATCTGGTTCTCTTTCCCCCTCTTCTCAAAATATGGCTCAAATCATTTACCATAGAGATCTGCCATGAAGACTGAATGAAATAATGCATTAAAAACACTAGGTAATGGGCCTTGCCCATGTAAGTGCTGAGTAAAAGTTTGCTGTTACCAGAATCATTCTACCATGTACCTTGCAAGACATCAGAGCCTAGAAATACAGGAATTAGACCAATAGCCAGGTTCCTAACTCACAGAGCATATAGCCTGATATTGGGTTTATAGAGACAAAAAGATACAAACCTCTGATGCCACTCTTCTCCAGCATACTAAAACTTCATTCTGATTTATTACACTCTAGGCACTTAAACCCTGTAGAATTAATTTCTCTGAAACACTTCAGTCATTCTCAGTGAATTACAATTAGGGCAGAAGATGAATAGCATTTGGAAGCTCTTTTTAAAGTTAGAGGGTTCTTATTTTCTAGTATTCAAAATGAAGGCTACAACACAATTTTAAAGTTACTAGGAAGATACATACTGCAATAAAATGAATTTTTCCAAATTAGCAGATGCATTTATAAATGCCAAATAATATTTAGGGTGTTCATTTGAAATATAAGCCAGACTGTAAAATGATGTAATAGTTATTAGGGCAACTAAGAAGAAAAAATCTAAAAAGCCTTTATATTTAGAGAATTTAATTTCAGAGATATGAAAAATGCTTTTAAAAAGTCTGGTAATTAATGACAGAACACCTAAAACACTACACATCTGACAACAAGTATATAGTCTAGATTTCATTAAGTTTACTAGCACAATTTCTTTAGAAAACATTCTGTGCGTGTTGTGGCAATTCTGGTGGCCTGTCAGCCTGACTGGCTTTGGGATCTGCCCAGGGTATTGTTGGAGCACTTCTGGGTGTGTCTAGGTGGGTCTTGGAGGCATGGCCTTGGGGTTTATGCCTGATTCTTGCCCCTTCCTCTCTGGCACTGTTCTGCTCTGCTTCCTGGCTTCCATCAACCAACCTTTTTCCTCCACCACGTCCTTCTGCCATGATGTCTCTGCCTTGGAGCCAGCTGACCATGGTCTGAATCCCCTGAAACTGTTAGCCAAATTAAACTTCTCCCCCTTTAAGTTGTGGGTGTTGGCTACTGTGTCTCACCAATATGAAAGCTGACTAATACATATGAAACCAGATTCGCTGTAGAAAAGTTAGAGAATTGAACAAAATTAACAGAATCATTCTCAGTCTTGTAACTCAAGAACAATAACCTTGCATAATTTCTGTACACACCCCACAAGGATATGCAATTAACTACAAGAACCTTTCTTACACTGTATATTGTTAGTATTTTTACAAATAATATGACAGGGATACACATTATTTTCCTTTATACAGAGGGATTAAAGAAAGCACTCTGTCAATCTACTTGAAAAAGACAAGAAAAGGAAAAGAACGCTGTAATTTTTTTTCTTTCAGTCTATAGCTTTTTTTCTATGCATGTAACAAGATTTTGTTCTATAACCTTTCTTACCAGGTAACATGGTTTGAACTTTTTTTATATCAATAAAGAGCTACACCAAACATTTGTACAGCTAAGTGGTGATGAGTACTTAGGTTGCTACCAGGTTTGTATGATTACAAACAACTACCTTGAATCTTTGCACATTCATGTCTGTGTACTGTAGTGTGTAATTAACTTCAAGATAACTGAGATAATATGGACATTTGTGATGATATATTCTTCCTAGGCTTCAAGTTAATGACTCAATTCATAAGATTACAAAATTTTTAATCCTTTGGATCCATAATGATATCCAACATAAACGCTTTCCTTTTACTAACATGCCTTTTGCACCTATGTGTTTGTACTAAACTTTAGTATGACTTCTCCTATACTATAGCACCAATGCTACATACAAACAACCATGGCCAAGAAGAGAACCACTAAATGAACCATTTTTAAAAGAAAAAAAATAAAAACCAAATCTTAGGTCATAAACTTCCTCCAGAAGTTACTAGAAAATAACAACTCTGCCAATGCCTGCTTTTGGGCCTATATCAGAACACTGCGGGTGGGGGCAGTGTCAGTTCCTTGAGGGGAGAGCAGTACTTATTCTGGGAACTCCAGCCTCCCAGTTCCCTTCTCCTCTTTTTCTACCACTTGATGGGAGAATCAATAGAATCATGCAGAAATTGGGGGTACCTGGCAGAAGGGAATACCAATATCCCTTTCAATGGCTGCCCACCTACTTAGCCAGTAGATTGGCTGGTTCCCACAGTGTTCCTCTGATCCATAGATAAGGGAAGAACTGGAGAGGAAAAGGATGTGCATAAGTAGCACCAGGAAAGCAGCCAGCATACCCACAGTGTGGAGAGGCAAGGATAAGTGGTTTCCTGGGGTAAATCAGAAGCCTGACTGGAGTCATCCTGCTTGTCCCACACCCAAGTTGGCTACCCTTGGGGTCAACAACCCCTCAGCAAGGATGAGAGGGACTGGAAAAGGTTCAGCTAGAGGCAGAGCCCCTGAATCAGGGAGCTGAGACTTACACTTTCCAAGCTAGAATTTGGTCAGAGAAAAAAATAATATTGACCCACAGGCAGAAGACAATCTCAACTAGCAAGAGGAGGACAGCATCTGCACCCAGCTAAACATACAAAAGTTCACCTTCCCTGTCCCCCAGTGCCTCCTGTCTCCAACTTCCAGGAGCGAGGGGTTGGTCTCAAATGAGGAAGGGACAATAGGAGTGAAATTTCTCATCTCTTCTCTTACTTTATGTGTTTTAACACAGTGTGGAAAGAGAAGATTTAAATTGTTTTTTAACTGGATTAATCTCTGAACATTTATGAAAGTTGTACTTGGTGAAGGGCCAGGAAAGGCAAAGTCAACTTGGCATGGTTGATGGCAGCAACTGGAGACAAATACAGACCCTCTAAAATTTATAGTCCATGGACTTGGGACAGTTCAGTACACTGATTCCATCTTGAATACAGTTAAATGCTTGTGTCCATAGGGGTATTAGAACCTGCCTTGGCTCTTTCATTCATTCAGCAGATATTTACTGAGCACCTTCCATGCACTGGACAGAACTGAGAATAAACACAGCCATGAGCTCTGGGAAGTTAAATTCCAGATGTGTGTGTAAATCTGGGGACCTTCCTTAATTGTTTTGGGATCAGATTTCTCAGTCTTATCTTGGTATTCCTCCTCTAACTGACTTGTAAAAATCATGGACATGGACTATAATAAAACAATCTGGATTTTCTTTTCTGCTCTTCTTTTTAAGCTACATAAACTTCAAATAACCAGAGTTGCAGAGCCTGTGTTTCAGAAATGCAGGCACAAGCTACATGGAAGTATTAAATATGGAGAAGTTACTCCAGGTTCTCAGAATAGAGCAAGGCTGAGGGCCTATGGAAGGAAGTCAACAATAGCTTGCCTTTATCACCACTATTTCTAGATAAAATGGGGTGGGAGGGTTCTCTATGTACCTCATCCCCTCAAGAAAAAAAAACACCTGTATTAATGACTAAGTTTTCAATCATGGTAGGTAATTTGCAAAATTATTGGTTAGACAACACTGAGATTCCACCTCACCCCACAAAGAATGGCTGCTATCAAGAAACCAACCAATAACAAATGCTGGCGGGGGTGTGGGGAGAAAGGAAGCCTTCTCCATTGTTGGTGGGAGTGCAGACTGGTGCAACCACTGTGGAAATCATATGGAGATGCCTCAAAGAACTAGGACTAGAGGTCCCATTTGACCCAGCTATTCCCCTGCTGGCTATCTTCCCAAAAGAATTAAAAGAATCATACCACAGTGATATATGTGCACCCATGTTCATAGTGGCACAGTTTGTTATAGCTAAAGCTTGGAAGCAGCCCAAGTGCCCATCGACTGGAAACTGGACAAAGACGATGTGGTTTTTAAATAAAATGGAGTACTACTCAGCCATAAAGAATGAAAAACTAGAGTCATTTATAGCCAAATGGACGCATATAGAGGCCATACTCTTAAGTGAAATAGAGGACACACATGTGCAAATACTGAATAGTTTCTCTAGTGTGAGAAACTGATAGTGTAAACAAGGGTTAAAATGATTAAAATGAATAACTGATAATTTGAAATAGGAAAAAAGGTCCAAAGACGAAGGGGTGAAGGGAAGGGAAGGGGAAAGGAAAGAGGGAAAGGAAAAAACTATAAGAAAAGAAAAAAAAAAGGAAATGAAGTCTATGTAAATAGGGAAGGGTGCACAGGTAATGGGGAAAAAATAAGAACCAAGATACATCATGTACAGGTACAAGCACCCAATGATAAATGTAAACGAATTGTATACCTAAAATGTACCAATAAAAGAACTTAAGAAAAAAAAAATTATTGGTTAGACCTAGTACTTTGTGAGGTAAGAGGGACTCAGAAGCACTGTCTTAGTAAAGTTAACCATGGTAATTCAATGTGTCCAGTTCTACTGCTAAATCTGAATGTACAACCAGGTCCCTGGGCTGCGTGTAGTGCAGAATGCCTCCTAGGTGTTGGCCCATGGGCTGCAGCTGGGCACAAAAGAATAGAAAAAGAATCCAGCACAAAATCCAAAGGCTGCCCCCTCAGAGACCTGAACATTCAGGCCACTGGCCTCCTGGGTAGTCCCTGGGGAGCTGGCTGTCCCAGAGCGAGCTGATCCTCACTTTCCTTTTTAACTCATCTCCCCAGGTCATGTTCAGTCCCAGGGCCTGTGATATCTCCTTGCCAAGGCTTTGGGAGACTGAAAACAGACCTTAGGAGGCCAAGGCAGTTGTCTTTCTAATCCCTACCTTCTCCAGACGCCAAGGGTCTCTCAGTGCCAGAGGCTACCCTGGCCATGTCCGGACTCCTAGGAGGTCAGGCCATTCTTCACTTGGGTTAATCTTCAACTGTCCTTCAGATCAGTGTCAACTTTACAAGAGCCGGTGCAAATATCCAAGTGTTTCAAATGTCCTCTATCAAAACAGGACTTGAGGGGACAACATTACAGATAAAGTTTGATTATCAGAGAATTAGAAACTGAACTATTGATTTCCTTGTTATTTTTCCAAAAATGTTGTTTTATTTATTTGTTTCGTCACTTAGGTAATGAGTGCCAAGAAACTGGAAAGTGGAAAGGCAATACGTGAGCAAGGTAACTTTGCCAGCAGACTCCAGGTATCCAGCTAGAAAAATGCAAAACCTCCCTGGGTCACCAAGTGCTGGAGTTCAAACCCAGGGCCTCACACAGGCCCAGTAAGTGCTCTTCCACCGAGCTGTGCCCTCAACTCCTGTGTGTGCACACAGCTTTAAAGCATCTTAGGTAAAATTGCTCTCTGGAAAGGACTCCAGCAAAGCATGAGGTCACTGCATAGCATACTGTAGAAAATGTTTACTATTATTCAACAATGGGCAAAAGCTGGTATTTTTAAATTATGGAACTATGTAACATCAAAAACCAGAGAGAATAACTTGTCATTCTATGTCAATGATTATCAGTAGATTCCTATCTTCCTTCAGCTGTGTCTCATTTTAAACACTCTCCCATTAGCATCAATAGTTTAGTATGTGTCTCTAAGAACTTTTTAAAACATGAGCACAACCACATCTTTTTTTAAAAAATGATACAAATATCTCAATACATCAACTATCCACTTGGTAGACAAATTTTCTCATGGTCTCATGAATTTTACTTGGTTTGGTGATCAGGATACAAGCAAGGTCCATGCGTCTCTAACATGTAGGTTTCCTCTTCCTTCCCCTTCCCCCTGGACTTTTTGTTTGTTGAAGAAATGAGGCCAGTTGTTTTAGAGTTTTGTGTACTCTTGACTCTTACTGACTGTATCTCAGAATGCCATTTAATGTATTTCTCCATCTCCTCATTTTCCATAATTTAGTCATAGAATCTAGAGGCTTGATCAGATTCAGGTTTAATTTTTGTCAAAAATAAATACTTGGCCGGGGATTTAGCTCAGTGGTTTCGCCGCCTGCTGTGCAAGCACAAGGACCCGAGTTCGATACTTGGTACCAAAGAAAATAAATAAATAAATAAATAAATACTTTATATTATGTACTTCCACTGGGAGGCACAAAATGTCTGTTTGCTCCCCCCCCCCCCAAATTCAGTGGGTCTTAAATTCTGAGAGGTCTTTTTGTATTTTTAAACTTTTCATTATAAAAAATTTCAAACACTACAAAGGAATTCAAACAAAGGAAAGGAATAAATCCACACATATTATCCATCACCCAGCTTCAACACACGCCATCTCGCTCATTACCCTCTCCCTTATTTTGTCAATGATCTCACTTATTCTCTCTTCCCAGCTTTGATTATTTTGAAGCAAATCCCAGACATCACATACTTTCACCCTTCAATACTTCACTCTATATCTGTAAAAGACAAAGATTTTCAAAAATTGCAACACTTTAAAAATTAAGTCACTATAATATCAGATGACTGAACAGTATACATATATTCTCAATTATATTATGACTTATTTGCATTTCATTTTAACTGGTAGCATGTGGTTATTGGTGAGGGTATTCTGCCTTGTCCAGTCACCAGCTGTGAACAGTCTTCTGATACACTCTGGTGATTTTGTTTCTGAGTTGATGGGCTTACCATAAATAAATAAATAAAGGTTGCTGATTTGGGCACAAATATTTTCTTAAGTCTAGCATTTGCCTACTAATGGGGGAAGGTCCTACCTCAAGATTCCTCACTACCCAGTAAGTTAAAGCTTTTTAATGAAAAGTATACTTTGGGACTCCTAAGCTCAGATGACTTCTTTCTTTTAAAGTTATAATGAATATTCAATTCTATTTCTTCCTAGTTTCTAGAAGTAATTCACATTCTTAATTACACTCAGGTCTTATACTTAGACAGCTACTTATGTTGTATAAAACCCAGAATTTATTTCCTTGACTCTAAGTCACAACCACCGACAGAAAAGGCTGTTTCATAACAGTGGCATATTTTAAATAATTTGAATCCTTTGAGACTACCCAAAAATATATTTCCATATGTTCCTACATAAAAATTCCATCCCTTTTAGAGAAAGGGTACCACTCTCATCTTTTAAAATTCTCTAAATAATTAGAACATTAATTAGTTCTAGGCAAGAATGAAAAGTTAGCATTAATTTAAATCATAATAAAGTTGGTGCTTTTTAAAAATGGCTTCTTCTTTAACAGTTACCCACACAATTTAAATAGACCTAGGCCCTTTTAAAGGAGCACATTTATTAAGCACAAGTTTGGTAACCTAGGAGACCCCAAGAAAAAAAGTTGTTTTTCTGCGTCACCTCAAAAAAACAACTTCAATTTAATAGATGACCAGCTTTCTAAGCCTCAATCAAATGGACTATACGAGTAAAAGAAGAAAAGTAGAATTCAAATGTCACCACAACTATAGTCCTAGGGTTTTTTAAAGTTAATTTTCATGACAGAAAAGTAGGATTGTGATGCAAAGTCCCAAGAAAAACTATGCTACAGCTTAAGAGAGCAAAGCAAAAAAGCATATAGCATGTGAAAGGCCCTGGGTTCAATCAGTCTCCAGCATGCACACACACATAGACCAAGCAAATTATGAAACCAGTATTAACAATAGTTGACTTTTTGAGGCATGGGTAAACATCAGTTAACAGTCTATACAGATTTAGTATTTGTATCATTGACAGAAATTTAGGGTAATGAGTACATTACACTTTAATATGTGGCCAATGCACTCCTGTATTAAAAAAATACTAGGAAAAGAATCAAATGAGATTCTACACGTTAATATAATATATTATTATTAATAACATTTAAAATTTAGCTTTTATTAAATCAGCTTCTGAAATTCCATTTTTCTTAGAAAATATACCCAGACTATTACTTTTGCATTTCCGTCATGTTAACAGTATGTGTCACTGTAGTAGGCCACAGAGCTTTGATCAAACACAAGTGTAAAGGCTGCTGCAAAGGTACTTTTCAGATGTATTTAACACTCAAATCAGTAAACTTCGAGTAAAGACCACCCTCTATATTATAGATGGGCTCTACCCAATCAGTTGAAGACCATTAAAGGAGTGACATCTCCTTAAAAAGGAATTTTGCCTCCAAATGCCTTCATACAAGAGCTGCAAAAACAACTCTTCCTTTGGCCTTCAGCCCACTGAACTGCCCCGCTGATTTCAGATTAAGCACAACTACCATATGAGCCAGTTCTTTAGACTCAATCAATCTCCTCTCAGGTCCTGCTCCCCTCCCATTCTCCTCCTCCCCTTCTTCTCCTCCTCCTTCTCTCTCTGTCTCTCTCCCTCCATCCCTCCTCTTCCTTTTCTTTCTGTCTCTCTCTCTGTCTCTCTCTCTGTCTCTCTCTCTGTCTCTCTCTCTCTCTATATATACATATATATATATATCTTATTGGTGGATTCTTTGGAAGACTCAAACTCTAATATATACTATCATTGCCATTCTATCACTACTCCATAAGTGAAATTTAAGCTTATATTTATTTGTTTGTTACCACATTACACAAGACTTTATGACCCTTCACTAAAATTGGAGAAAGTACTGGTCTGAGAGGGCTACAATAACAAAATAACACAGGGTGAGTGGCTTGACAGTAACTTATCTGCTCACAATTCTGGAGGCTGTCTTTAATAAATGGTGCTGGAAAAACTGGCTTTCTATATGCTGAAGACTAAAATTAGACCTATGTCTCTCACCATGCACTGAACTAAAATCAAAATGGATCAGACCTAAATATTAAAACAGAAATACTAAATCTGCTGGAAGAGAGAATAGGTAGAATGTTTGAGGATATAGATGTAGGCAAAGACTTCATGAACAAAACCCTGACTGCACGGGAAATACTACAAAGAATCCATAACTGGGATCTCATCTTATTAAAAAGCTTTTGCATGCAAAAGGAATCACCAATAGAGTGAAAAGACAACCCACAGGAGCCAGTGGTTCCTCAGACAAAGGACTAATATCTAGAAAATATAAAGAATCGAAAAAAATCAACGCCCCCCCCCAAATTTAAAGACCTAACCCAAAAATGGGCATCTGAGATGAATACACTTCTCAGATGAAGAAGTAGAAATGGCAAATAAATACATGAAAAAAATGTTCAACATCATTGGTCATTCGAGAGATGCAAATGAAAATGCTGAGATTCTATCTCACTCCAGAAAGAATGGCTATTATCAAAAAATCAAGCAATAACAAATGCTGGCAGGGCTGTGGGGAAAGAAGAGCCCTGCTCCACTGCTGGTGGGAGTGCAGACTGGTGCAACCACTGTGGAAATCAGTATGGAGATACCTCAAAGAACTAGGACTGGAAGTCCCATTTGACCCAGCTGTTCCCCTGCTGGGGATCTTCCCCAAAGAATTAAAAGCATCATAGCACAGTGATATATGGACATCCACGTTTATAGCGGCACAGTTTGTAACAGCTGAATCTTGGAAACAACCCAAATGCCTATCAACTGACAAATGGATACAAAAAATGTGGTTTTCAAAATATAATTCAGCCATAAAGGATAAATTTGAGACATTTCTAGGTAAATGGATGCACCTTGAAACCATACTCTTAAGTGAAATAAATCAAACACGTGTAAATATCGTATTGTTTCTCTGGTGTAAGATATTGGGAAATAGAAATTGTTCAAAATTATACTGAGTGTGAGATATTTTGTTAATAATTAAAATGTTTTATGCAAAAAAATAGTTTTATTAGGAAATGAGTTGAGAGATAGATCAGCAAATGAAAATATATTCCTTTAAGATCATGATACAGTGTACTTACCACTGTTACTCTTTAATTATTTTTACGAAAAATTATTTTTATAGAACCTTTTTTATATTTTCTTTATTAATATCTCCTTGTATTACATTAAAATTAAAAAATTACCCATAATTCAGCTACTACCAACTGAGTCCAAGACTAATCACAAGAACTGGAAGACTCATTATTACGAAGACATCTGGCCATTCAAATTGAAAGATTAAACTCAAGCAAAATGCCAAAAACAAAAACAAAACAAAAATTCCTGAGGCTGAAAGTCCAAATCTGTGTAACCGAGATGCTCCTGCGACCTCACTCCTGTCCTTGCAGACAGCCGCCTCCCCACTGTCCTCACAAGCTCTTTCCTCTGTGCATGCCCATCCCTGGCGTCTCTTCATGTGTTCACATTTTCTTCTCTTATAAGGGCACTAGTCTGAGTGGGTAAGGGCCTCGTGTTAATTTCATCACTTCTTTAAAGGCCCCATCTCTAAATATAGTTCCGTTCTGAAGTACTGGGGATTAAGTTTTTAATAACGAATCTGGAGAAACACAACTCAGCCCATAACAGACAGTCTGTTTGGAAAGGTCTGATTTAATGCACAGACCACATGGCCTACATGAAATTCACTTTGAGGGCAAGGTAAGGGACAGCTTTCCTCTAGAGCAATCAAAAACATTTAAACACTGTTTGCAGAGAAAATAAAAAATGATTTTAAATAACAGCTTCAAGACCAAGGCACAAAGGCAGACACCCAACTACCACCGTTGATTTGTCTCCTGGATAAAATTTTAAATGTTGCTCCAGATAGGAAAACAGCAGGGACTTACTTATGCTTGGTTAATGATTCTCCCTGAAGGCTACACAGTAATAATAAAGTCAGTTACTAAATCCTTTTCAAACCCTGGGCTAGGCAAGATGCAAGATTCTTGTAAATATGTATTAATGCCAGTTTTTACCATGAGTTGTTCAGAATCCAGATCAGACAGGGAGTATGAGGACATCCAGGGGAGACTGAAGACCATAGAGAATGGGGTGGGGACAAGAAATGGGTAAGGGGAAACTGTGGTCAGGCAGGTTGTGTCCCTCCTTTCTCGGTAGATTCCACATTGTCTTATGTCCCTCCTCTTCAGTCAGTGTGCAACAAAGAATGCCAGAGCCTTACATATGAAAAGCACATGCACATTTCCAAACAACTCGTACCTGCATTAACCTGTGTACCCTCTGTAGTCCTGTGCGTGTCATGGAAGGGCTATTATTTTTATTTGAAAGAAAGTCTGAAAGAGCCATTAAAATGATTTTCAGAGTATGGAAGCAATCGAACATTTTATAGACTAAATGTACTCCACATAAATGATAAACAGCTATGTTTTTCACCCCATCCCCTTTAAATTTCTGGTTCAAACTATGTGATACACAGGAATTTGAAAAATTTTTGTGTCTATACTCTTTTGTGCAACACTTCTTTTGGCTTCATACTCCTAACAGTTTATAGTTTGCTTTGCAGTAAGAATTTGTCACTTGGGAACAAGTTCAGAGAGAAAAGTGATAAATAAATGCATATTTACTGAAGAAAATTTCCATGATAGGATGGTAAGAAAAACTCTTACTCCTGACTAGAAGCCAGCTTTTTATTCTTTGAGGTAACTTCCCAGAGTCCTTTATCTTTGTATTGACAAGGAATACTGAGCAAATACAACTTTTTCTACAATTATTTGAATGAGTTTTTACAAGTTTTTAATTTTGAAAAAATTTTAAAATGTAATTGATGGACTTTTGTGAATGGGGCAAGGCGAGGTACAGGGGATGTGGCTCTTGTCATTAATAAAAGCAGGTTAGGGCACTAGAAGGAGGAAGTGCAGTCCCTGGCTTACTCCACTGCCACTGCCACCAACACACACCTATCAGACACCTCAGCCTGGCTTACAGATGAAAACCCAGCTTCCAGTTCAAAGCTGGAAGGTGATACCTGTCCTGGGACAGAGTTCATAGTGTTGTATTCCAGGCCCTCGTTAAGGTCTTGGTATCTGGGCTGGCAGGTCTCCACAGCAGCCTGAGGGACAGCAGCGGAAGGCATTCTGGAGTCCCTCTGCCTATCAACTCACACATGCTTCTGCGCATGGCAGTTACATTTCACACAAACAGCACAGCAGGGTTTCTGTTCTCACATTCTCCTCCAGAACTACCATGAATCCATGGGGACAGTTTGTTTCTCCTTCCCTTACATTTTGGAAAGGACTTTGCAACATTCTCAACTGATGAAAGATGGCAGTAGTGATACTATGTGACTTTCAAGGAAGGCCATAAAAGATCCTGAGGTTTCTGTCTGGCCCTTTTTTGAGATGTAGGCTTTGAAACCCAGGTATCACAGCTATGAGAAAACTCAGGCCACGTGGAGTGACAAGTGTTCTGGTCAAAAGCTTCAGCTAAGGTCAGCATCAATCACCAAACACCGATCAAATGAGCCACCGGGTGATTCCAGCCCCTCAGCCTTCAATTCCATTTTCACATCATGGATCAGACACCAACTGTCCTCAGTGAACCCTGGGCAGACTCTGTAAACATAACAAACGTCCTATATCACTAACTGGAACCTGTATTACAGCTCAGGTTAACACCAAGAGGCAGAAAGACTTTAAAAAAATTTGATGGTGTTAGGGATCAAATCCAAGGACTTCTCATATACAGCAGGCAGGAATCCTACCACTAAGGTACATCCCTGGCCCTAATTTTGATTTTGTACATTTTTGGCCTTGGGTCTATTTTACAGTACAGGAAGAAGGAGGAGCCCAAACACTGAAATGCCACCCCCTGTGCTCGGTATGATAAGGTATTACAAATTTCAATTTCTTCATGAGGGTAAGTGTGATTTCCACTTTAAAGATGAGAAAGCAGAGCCACAGAAAGTTTCAGTAACTTATTCAAGATCATACAGAAAGGGGCAGAATCAAAATATGATCGCATATCTGCCTGACTTCAAAACTTACAATCTTTTAATTCTCCAAATGGATCCCAAACTGGGGGCTTTGGCCTTGGGCTAGAGAGCTGGGAGTGGAGAAGGGGCCTCAATTTGGTGGGGATGAGAAACATCTATGGCTCCATATAAGTTCCAGTCATTGTGTGCAATATGCCACACACGCAGTTTTCAAGTATAACAAATTCCATAATAATTCACTTAAGACGTTACTTAATATGTTATTGACCTTTATCATAAAACTTCTTCTAGGTGATAATAGGTTGATAAAGCATAAATGTCTATGAATTTTCTATAGAACCAGGTTTCCATGCTTAAAAGTGTTAGGAACCACCAACTGCACACCTTATTGTGTGTAATTAACATTCATGCCCAGTGAGTGGGACAACTGTGTTACCATAGGAAAATACAAGGTTTGCAAATGACCGACATTCCATGTGCATTCACTAAATATACATGGTTACCAACTGTTCTCTCCAATGTGGGCTTTGAGAATAGGAGCCCCTCAGCCACATCCACTAATTTGCTAACTGTGCTGGCCACTAAAGGCTAGCCGGCAGTTTTTGGCTAACATGATCTACTGTCCCTTGCCTTCCCACCCTCCTCACTGCAGCTGTGACAGTAAGGCAGGCAGAGGGGAATGAGCTCTGGTCTGTCCTCACCAAGCCTGGCTTTTGTCCTTCAGGATGTCCTACTGAACAAATGTTCTGGTTCTCTCCCAAAAGATTAAGGCTGGGGTTGGAAAGAGGTGGTGGTGATAGATTTGGGAACAAATTCATTACCCTGCAGGAATGTGGAGAGAGTTCATGGTCCTCTGAGAAAGGGAACCCTGCCCCATTCAGAGCTCTGCTTAGGAGGAAAGAATGCCAGTACTTAAAGCTCCATAGAAAAGCTTTCTGCAAAAAAGGCGGACAAAGGCAGAGGCCTTTGCCCTCACATTCGGGGGGAAGCTGAGCAAAATCATGCACCGGCCCCAGCCTGCTAAAACCAGGCCTGCGTGGGATGGCAGAAGTCACACTGTCCTCCCATGGCTATTTATTTCTTCAGCTGCAGAAATCAGAATCCACACCAGTAAGAAGGTCTTGCTTGGTGACTACAAGTTCTACCTTGTGACCTCCCTACCCACTACTCTCTCACTGTGGAAGTGCTTAAATCACTCCATTCCACAAGATTTTTTTTTCTTCCCCAAATGGAGGGTGTGGATAAGGGAGGGCATTCCAATATCTAATGAGGTCAGTTTGAGTCAAACAACTAAGAAATTCCAACTCATGAAACCACATTTTACTAAAACTGCATTTAGATTTTTTCCTTATGTTCCAAAGCCCAGGGTAGCTACGTGTAAGCTCTTAAGCTTCAGTTAAACAGAGGAAGATGAAAAGAAGATAGCTGCATTTTGAAATCTTGATTCTTATTATCATTAACTTCAGGTATGTGAACAATTCAAAGACCTTCTTTGTGGCGACTCTTTAAACACTGTCTTAAAATGAACCACAGTTAAGCATTGTTTAATTCATAGATGAAGGAAATTTATTAAGAGCACAACTGGAATCCACTGTCCATACACAGGCATATGTGCACATACACAAATGCATACACCACAATGCTGGATGTATAAAAGTGAAAGATACGCACACTGACCACCAGCAGCCAGAAACACTGACCACAGAGAGGAAGAACTGCACTCCTTACAGAAACTATAGAGCCAGTCACAGGATGATGGTGAGACAGGCTACACCCACAGGAGTCCCCAGCTGTCTCTCCTAGGATCAATCTCCCAAGCATGGTGGGAGGTGGGAGAAGAGAGGAAAACAATTCCCACTGAGGAACATCTGGCCTAATCAGATTCTTTCTTTCCTCTTAAAGAAGGTCCTCTGAAATCAGGAGGAGGGCCTGGAAATGTAAAGTGGCAGAGAAGGTATTTTAAGAAAGTAATACAAAATGTGTAATTAGCTAGCCATGTGGCAAAGGCTACTGAGACTCCTAACTTTCTCTGGTGTAATTTCTGGATGGAGACAGAAAGGCAGATTCAGGAGGTGCAGGGTAATGGCCTCACTGGAACTAGTCACAGCCAGGAAGCCTCAGATTAACCTGGATGATCACATTCAAATTTCTGCATATCTCATAAAATGTTTCCATGTGTATCTACCTACTCTGTCCTTTTAAAATTTATACCTTTCCTGTAACAATATAGAATACGCCCTAATTGCCCTGTCTTTTGCTACTAAGAGCTCCAGATGTCTGTTATCAGAATTTCTAAGGTCAGAGCTCTTTACAGACCTCAAATTCCTAGAGGACAGGAAATACGGTTGTTTTTCTTGTGCTGTACTGTAACTACCCAAGGGCTGCATATAAATACATAAATTCTTGCCAGAAAATTCTTGTTTTTTAAAAGTCTTATTTCCTTTCAAGTTTCTGGTTTTGTAAGAATTCTGGGAAGATGATGACACCCTCAATTTATAATTGAGGTAACTGTGATCCATTCATTCACTCAACAAAGATTTACTGAGGAGTTCTTCTATGCCAGGTTGGAGATTCACAGTGTTACAGCTTGTATCTAGATGTCCCTCCCAAAGCCTCATGCACTATAGGTGGGGCTTTTTGGAACTGGCTGGACCTAGGGTATGTGAATATGCATTAAGAGTGTATGATAACTAAATTAGTCCACTGATTGGCTTAGCACTGTTCTGGGTGTGGATAACAGGAAGGCCCACCCTGGGGGTTGGTGGCACCAATTAATAGGCTTCCAGCCTGAATGGAACGAAAGGGAAAGGGAGGCTCAATGCTGCTGCTTCACTTTTTCCTGCCTGCCTTTCTATGGACTTTTTCTCCTCTGTCATTTCCTGTGCAGTGCCACCTTGCCTTAGAGCCATCTGACTATAGAGTGAAACCTCTACAAACTATGAGCTAAAATAAACCTCTCCTCCTTTCTCCTGTGGATGTTGAGTACTTTATCCCAGCAGCAAGAAAGAAAATAAGACACACAGTGAGTCACTCAAAGCCTATTCCTCACCAGGATGCTGCTGTAGGAGAAGACAGGCCCTATACAAGTATGTCATAAACATAATATGGTAATATGGTAATATGTCAAGGTAAGTAGTGTTTAAATAGTTAAAATGAGAAGGCAGGAAGCAAGAAGATTGATTTTTATATTAATAGGTATTGGGAAAGGTCCCTTTAGGCAACAACTGAGCAGAGACCTGTGGAAGAGCTTTTTAGGGGCAAGGAACAGCACACAAAAGGCCCCAAGGCTCACCTGGGTGGGTGAGGTAAAGGAACTGCAAAGGAGCCCTGGGAAGGTTTAATGAGAGGGATGAGATCAGAGGGCCCAGCCTGTGGGATCTGACACCTAGTAAGGACTCTGCTTCCAAAGGGGAATGGGAAGCCTTTAAAGTGCTGTGAGCACAAGAGTGACCAACAGAATTTCTGGCTGCTGGGTGGAATCGACTAAAAGCAGGGGGCAGAGGTGGGGGTAGAAGCAAGGAAGCCAATTAAGAAGCCACAGCCAGAGTCTTGATAAGACATGGGTGGTGCTTGATTCATGGTGTTAGCAGTGTGTACAACCAGAAACCATCAGTTTGTGGAATATTGTGAAGATGGAACTATTATGTTTTACTTATGTAACACAGAGACTGGGGCTTTTGAATTAAACAGGTCTGTAATCAAATCTCACCTCTCCCACCTAAAAACTGTGGGACCTTGGGAAAACAAGTGTTTAAATTTCTCTGAGTCTCAGTTTCTTCCTCTGCCTAATTAAAGTAATGCCACCTATACTACAAGTAGAATTATTATACAGAAGTATCTAGTATAACATCCAGGTGCTATTATTATTTTTGTTGTTGTTGTCTTTTATCTTTGGCTAACCTAAAAACACTTAACCCAAAACAAAACAATACTCCTGTTAGGGAAGTATCAGGACAATTTCCAAGTGCTTCTAAAGTCTCTCTTGGTGGCTGACTTTCATCACACTTTCCTTCAGTTGGCATAGCTGTGGTTTTCAAGGTTGGGCTACTGCAGTTCTAATCTTAATAGAATCAGCAAACCAAATCCACGTTCCTTATCAGAGAGGTGGGCAGAAATAGTAAGTGAAAAACAGAATCCTGGGGCTAAGAATTTCTGATGATGCAAGGGAAGTATCTGGACACAGTATAGTTCATTTTAGATGTTCCTAGTTTTGTATTCAACAAAAATGGCTAATTATTATTATATGTGACTGGATTTTAAAGCTGGGGGTTCTTCGCTTGTTCAATAACTAGTTACATCAATATTTCTTACTTATGTTAACATATGCCCCAAATCACCTGACCTTGACTCTAGCAAGGAGTGAAACCACTCAGCCTCAAAAATCAAACAGAAAATCAGTCTTCTGCTTTCTTGGCTGGCATACCCAGTAGGAGGTAGGTACATATACTCAATTTTGATTTCTTCTACAGCCCAGTCCCAGACAATTCAATGCCACATTTACATAGTTTCAGTTATGGTTTTGATGAAAAATGTCTCCCAAAAGGTTCATGGCTTCAGAGGGGGGCCTTTTGGAAAGCGATCTGACCATGGGGCAATATATTCTTCAGGGATAAGCTCATAGCTGAATGTGCTATTAGGAAGTAGGCCACTGGGGGTGTGCCTCTGAAGGGTGTATCTCATCTCCAGCCCCTTCCTCTCTCTGCTTCTAAATCTCTCCTGCTCTTCCTATTCTCTCTGCTTCCTGTCTACCATGAGGTGAGCAGCTTTTCTGCCACTCCTTTCCACCATGCTTCTGCCACGGAGCCAGGTGATCATGGACTGAAACTTCTGAAACCATCAAAAATAAAACTGCTTCTCTTTTAAGTTATATACGTCAGGTATTTGATCACAGTAATGAAAAGCTGACCAATATAGTTTCCACTCTCAACACTTAAAATTATTCTGCAATTCTCATTTCTGTTTATAATAAATGTTAAAGACCATTCTGAGAACAATGGCATCTAGTAAATTAAATACGTATTCTTACACATTAACATGATTTCCCCTAAAACTGCATTTCTCCAAAATTGTTCTAGATACACATCCTAGGTTTTTACATTTAAAAATATTATTATATGGCATATCCCTTCCCTCACTACCACCCTCCCCTTCCCTAGATATTCACAATGTACATTAATATTTTAAAGGCACTGAGAAGGACCACAATAAAGACCAGTTTATCATGCTGAACATATTTCCCAAACTTACTTTACACAAAAAAACTTATCTTGTCCATAACACCTACTAAGATCCAACAGTGCCACTTAGCTGTACTAATGTGCTGAAAACAATGTCCAAAATGTTAGTAAGACCTCAGGAAATGACATGTGTGAGGCATTTTATAATTTACAAAGTATTTGACACATCATCACAATGGAAGATCCTTGACAGAACTATGAGGTGTGAACAAAACATATGGTAAATGTTTAATTTTTTAAAAAAATTTATCATAGTAAGACACACTGTCATGGATCCCCCTCAAAATACTCCTGCTCACTTCAAACACACTCTTCCCATCGTTCTTGTCACTTTCTGAAGGAATTACGGAAGTCCTCTTTTGTGAGTGTCTTTAAAAGGTATGATAAAAAGTGCAGTGAATACTGCTACTGAGTGCCATCCAAGAGGAGGCAGGCTCAGGCTCATATTGTGTGGCCTCATCAATCGTATTCACTGGATCTGGCACCATTCAACTTCTGGTACTTCCCCAAAGTCAAAGTTACATGAAAGGTAAATATTTTAAATCAAGGCAAGACATTAAGGCAGCCAAAACTATACAATTAATGACACAAAAGAGGACTTCCAGAACTGCTTCAGGAAGTGGTAAGAGTGATGGGATGCAGTGTGACTCTACCTGTTCCTCCCATCAAGGGACCCATTCCAGATACTTTGGAAATCAGAGGGTCCCTATACATAAACTCCAAACTGTTCTTTTTACTCATGGGGGAAGAAAGGATGGTTTGAATTCAGGAAATTTACCTTGAAGATACAGAAATTAAATTTGATTAATGATAGGTTTTTAGTTTCAAGGAAATTAATAATTCCAAATTTAGAAATATCGTAAGAATTAAGTTCAACTGTATAAAAAAGGAAGCCCAATATAAAAGTTGCTTAATTAAGACAGAAGTCTTCACATAGAAACAGAGGCTTAGATGAGTCACCCTACAGCTGGTATGACAACCCCAAGGCCATTTGAGATCAGGATCCTTCTGTCTGTTTCACTAACTTAATAAAAGACTTCCATCTTTAAGATCACCTCAGGGTTCAAAGTGGCACTGGGATGCTAACCATCAAGTCCTCATCCCCCAAAGAATAAAAGGAAGAAGATGGAATAAGCAAAATAGGTCTATCTCTCAGGAAAATAACAAAGTTCCTTTGAGGCCATCCCCTGTCTTAGCTCAGGCTGCTGCATTAAGTAGAATGGTATAGCCAATTAACAACATTTATTTCTCACAGTTCTGGAAGCTGAGACATCCAAGGTAAAGGTACTGTCAGATTCAGTGTTGGGAGAAAGCCTTGCTCATAGATGGCTTCTTTCTGTGTCCTCACAGGGTAGAAAGGATCAGCAGCTCTGTGTCCTCTTTTATAAGCAGTAAGCCTATGCATGAGGGTTCCATTCTCATGACCTGACCATCTCCCTGAGTGTCCGCTACCAAATATCACCCTAGAGAGGATCAGGCTTCAACGCACGAATTCTAGGGGGTCACAAACATTCAGTACATGGCACTCGCCATCACCTCTCACTGACCACGACCGGAGGACACAGCCAAAAGTAGCTTAAAGAAGCCAGGGACATGAGCTCTTATATCTGAGTACATCATATCCCAAATGGATGATCTATTTTGGTGGTTTTTTTTTTTTTGGTACTAGGGATTGAACTCGGGACCTTGCGCTTGCAAGGCAGGCAGCAGAACCACTGAGCTAAATCCCTGGTCCCATCGCATCCCAAATGAAAAGTGAAGTTCTGACTTAGGAAGAAGGGGAGACTGGATACTGGGTAGTAGATGATTAATCTCTGCCACTGGGAAAGCGCAGATGCTGGAATACTACCACCTGGGTTGTATTTGCTTATTATTATGTGCAAAACCCTCTGGAATATACCACCAAAAAGCACACGCATCCTATTACCCACAAGTGCTGATTAGAAGTCATTTAGCCCAGAATTTTTCAAGTTTACCCACTAATAAGATTCACCTGCATGGGGTGGTGAAGGTGTAAGAGGAGAGATCCTCAGGGGCCACCAGACCTCCTGAACCAAGATCTTCGGGAAAGAACCTTGGGAGTCCTCTGCTTAACAAGTAACTTAGATTCTCATCATCAAGCAAATGTGGGAAGCACAAATCGAATCTTCTACCCACTTCATGATAGTTTCCTTAGCAAACTGCTGAGCCTTTGGGCCAGAAGACAGTCCACTTCTTCGCAGGAAGAGGCATGAAAGTGCTCCCCTAATCCCCTGTATTAAGACTCGCTTGGTCTCCAACGGGCACTACCTATCTGCAGGAGTCTATACCACAGGAAGAGACCAAGCAAGGCTCACTACGAAAGAGTTACAAAAGTAATTATCAATCAGGCAACCAAGTGCTGTAACCAACCAGCTCTATCAAATGAACAAACGTCCAGGAAGTTGGATACCATTAGCCTTTTTCCATATAGAAAGCTTTAGGATGAGTGTTCGCGAATTCTGCAATCCTACTTTACCAACTGGGACATAAAGTTTTTGACAAGTGCCAGGGTTGGGTGTATGTCACATCTCTTGGTCTCCTTAGCCCCACGCTCAACATAAGAGGGTCCTGTTAACACTACCTGAAGTTGGTCGACTGCCTAATTTACCTCGTGGGTGCTTAGGTTTCTCTTTCAAAATAAAAGCTACAGACTGGCATAAAATCCTTTGGTACTCAATGATCTCCTATCTATTACAAACGTTCTCTCTTCCAAACAAATGTATCCAGGACCACATGAGTTACTTGTGCTCCACCATCTTTCCAGGTAGAACCAAGGCTGACCCGTGGAAGAACTTGTTGGGACAGTGAACTCTAGGACTGATGGAAGGTTCTGATTTTATTTGTTATCTGTCACAAGTGAATACTGAGAAAATATAGTGAGGAGCTTATGTAGTGATAAGTTTAAACCAGCTTATCTCTTCATGACCTTTTGCACAGAGCAAATGATTCCTACTTATGTCTTGTGTGAGGAATTACATCCTTAGAATATAATGAATAAAAAGTATAAAATAAACACATCAAAAGGCATTCCCTGCATGCACTGAAGGACTGAATTATGTTCTCCACAAACAAGCAGCTGAAGTTTTAATCCCCTCCCCAGTACTTCAGAATATGGTCTTTTTTTTTCTTTTTGGTACCTGGGATTGAACTCAGGTCCTTGCGCTTGCGGGTGGCGAAACCACTGAGCTAAATCCCCGGCCCCCAGAAGATGGTCTTATTTTGAAAGAGAGACATTTTAGAGACACCCGTGCTAAAATGAGTTAATTAGGGCAGCACAATCCAATATGACTAATGTTCTTATAAAAAGGGGGAATTTGGACACAGAGATACATACATATGGAGGGAAGATGACCATGTGAAGATTGGAACAATGTGTCTACAAACCAGGAATATCAAAGATTACCAGCAGAGTATCAGAAAGTAGGAAGAAGGAAGGCTCCTTCCCACACAGGGAGTATGGTCTAGCTCATGCCTTAATTTCAGACTTCTAACTTCTAAACTGGGAGACAATGCATTTCAGTTGTTCTGAGGCACTGATTTCTGGTACTTTGTTATGGTGGCCCCGGCAACTGAATGCAACTGATTAACATGGAAAGCGGAGGGTGCATTCCTTCCACCAAGGTTAAAGTCAGTATTTTTGGACTAAGACAAAAGTGATTTGTGTGTATAAAGTCAGATGAAGAACAAAGAAACTGCATCTGAACTCAGGTCTGAAATCACATTTGTTTGCTCCAGGAAGGTTTTCTCATTTGTCATCAATGAGAGTGGGGATGGAAAATCCGTACTGATGCCCCTCAAGTCAATAATCCCTACAATTCTGCACCCTAACCACTACCCCTGACAGCTCCTCATCCTAGATCAAGAGTTCTAAACTCATTCTTCTGCCAAGGACACCCTCTCAAACCTCCAAAGGAGCTTCTGTTTTGTACTATTGGGAACTGAATGCAGGACCTTCACATTGAGCTACATCCCCAGGTTTGTTTGTTTGTTTTAAATTTTGAGACAGTCTCTCTATGTCACTAAGTTGCCCAGGATGGACTCGAACCTGGGATCCTCCTGCCTCAGCCTCCCAGAATGCTGGGATTACAGGCATGCGCAAACATACTAGTTCCAATGAACCTTAAAAATACGAATCCAGGATCTTGACAGAAAATTCTGATTCAGTTATATCGAGGAAAGGTGAGCAGAAATAACTTAGTTCTTCAGGTGATGTTAATGTGTGGCGCAGGTAAGAGCACATGATATTATATAGGTAAAGTTCTTGCAAACATAAGAGTGAGAAAAACTCTTAAAAACTCCAAAATATTGGAGAAATTAGAAATCCTATGCAAAATTGACACTCAGAGCCACAGACTTTGAAAGGTGATTTTAGAAACTAGATTTCTGAATAAGCTCATATCATTGTTTTATTGGTAATATTTTAACTAAATGGCTCCAGACAGGCTCCTGGGCATCTACTTTTATCTGCAGCATAATGTCTGTTATAGTCAATCCTCCACTCAACAGTTTTAATAGAAAGTAAAATTATATCATAATAAAAAAAAAACTACTGACACTTTCACTGCTGCAACTTGGCAAAACAGCCAAGTATCCAAATCCAAAGAGATGTGCAACCTATGAAATATGCTCTACATAAATGTAAAGGAAAGGGGGACTTTTGTCTGTTCCATTTTGGTGAAAAGGGCAGGCTAGTGACATGACAACTATTTAACAGCTGACATAATTATACTGTTTAAACTCTGTAGACTTCTTAAAAACATTTAAGTTTCTTCATGCGTAGCACTTGTATTACTTCAAAACCAATTACTTTGGAACAACAACAAAAAAAAGTGGCTCCAAAGACTATATTAAATTATATCCTGAATTATATACAGAAGAAACCCAGAAGCTAAGCTTTTGTACTTCCTTATTTCTTGACAGGACTTTTCCTTGTTCTACTTCAGAAAGAAAGCAAACTCATTAAACATAAAAATCATAAAGAAGTTGTTTTCTTCCCTTCTCCAATATCAACCTCTTTTTGCCATTTTTTCAAAGATTTTGTTTTCCCCTTGGCAAGGGGTTAGGGGTTCACTTAGTAGGAAAGTATGTACCTAGCATTTGCAAGGTTTGGGGACTGATTCCCAGCACTGAAAGAGAAGAGAACAGGGGAGGAAAGGGAAGGAGAGGAGAAGGGAGGGGAGGGGAAAGGAGAGGCACGCACAGTGGGACACGCCTGCAAGTCCACTGTTGAGAGAAGCTAAGGCAAGAGGATCATAAGTTCAACACTTTGTCTCAAATTAAATTAAATTAAATTAAAAGGGCTGGATCAACTGGAGACTGGATAAAGATGTGTTTTTTTTAAAAAAAATGGAGTACTACTCAGCCATAAACAATGAGAAACTAGAGACATTTATAGCTAAATGGATGCACGTTAAGGCCACACTCTTAAGTGAAATAAATAGAACAAACATGTGTAAATACCGAATAGTTTCTCTGGCGTGAGAAACTGAAGGTGTACATAAGGATTAAAATGATTAAAACAAATAACTGATAATTTGAAATAGGAATAAAAGGTCCAAAGGGGTAGGGGAAGTGGAAGGGGTAGGGGAAAGGAAAGAAGGGAAAGGAAAAATTATTAGAAAAGGAAAAAATGGAAACAAAGTCTTTGTAAATAGGGAAGGGTGGAGGGGGTGAAGGGAGTGCAGGGGAAGGGAAAAAAAATAAGAACCAAGATACATCATGTAAAGGTACAAGTTCCCAATGATGAATGTAAATGTATTATGTACCTAAAATGTACCAATAAAAGAAGTTAAGGAAACAAAAGTTAAAAGGGCTGGGTTGTAGTTCAGTGACAGGTGCCCTGGGGTTCAAACCCTAGTACTTCAAGGAAAATAAAAAAACAAAACCCTAGAGAGAAAGTCAGAGATTTGGAGATTTCCTGTCTACTAGGAAATCTAGTTCTGCTTTGTGCTGAAGGAAATGTGAAAAAAGACCTGCATGTTTCAAAGGAAGGTTATTATAACCACAACTTACAGTAAGGATCAGATGCTTTCCTCTCTGTTCTTAATTACTAGTGATTACAAGGAGTTATAGAATAGAGAAAGATCAGTTTGACTAGGTACTGGGGGAGACCTGCACAGACTTCAATTAAAATGTGTATTTTTTCCAGGTGTCTGTATGACTGCACAATTCCAGTAAAAATAAATAGTGCTTCCATATTCTCTTACAGAAGCAATTACCATTTAACACAAAGATGGACAGGAGCTGAGGGGGTTGGAAAGAGATCTGGACAGGAAATACAGAATCTTAAAGCTTAATGAGACTTTAGAGAGCATCTTATGTTATCCATGTGGAAATTCAGGGAGGCAAAGTGAGTTGTAGGTGTCACACACAAGTAATTGGCAAAGCTAAGGTCAGTAAATAGAGCCAGCTGTTCTGTCCACAGCATTAGATGCCAAGTTCTGATGTGATAAAAAAAAAAGTAACAGTAAAATGTAAAGCTGATCTCTGCCTCTCTGACCTCATGTTTTACATATTTATCGTCTCTTAAAATGCCACGATGTAGGGTAGAAGGTGAGAGATGGAGGTTTCGAAGGTCTTGACTGAGTCCCTAACTCTGGTTAAGGAAGAAGAAAAACTTTTCTGGAGTGAAAAAAAGATGATTTCTTATGAAACACAATCCACAGTACAAAGTTCACAGTTAAAGAACCAATGTGGCATACATAGAAGGGTCATATACACTACTTCTGCGCTCATCAGATGGGTCAGACAGCCTGGCACTTCAAGAAGAGAAAAACACACCTACAATAACTGAAGGAGCTAGCAACAGAGTAAACTATACAGATCAGGAATAAAAAATATCTATATGCTACAGCATAAATCACATAATAGGCCCAACACCAATGCAAAGAAATACTGATAAGAAAATTTCTTCCACAAGTCTAGAACTCCACAGTTCAGGTATCACTTTCAAAATGCCAATGACCATGGGTATGTAACTCAGTGGTAGAGACCTTAGTACGTGCAAGGCCTTGGATTCAATACCTAGTATTCTCCCCCTCTCAAAAAAAATCATTGTTATATGTGTTTAAGCACCAGCTCCAAGCCATTGCTCAGCCTAGATATTTTCAGTAAGGGGCCTTCAAATAGGGACGAAAGGATAAATACAGGCAGAAAATAATGTTCAAGTGATATTACATTTACGTTTACCTTATAAAAATATTCATTGTGCTTAGATTAAATGAGCAACTTTTCCTAATGGAAAGACATACACACTCCATGGGTCATATAAAGCCAAAGCTGCTAAAAACCTTTCAAGGAAAACTGAATTATGGAAAGGTCAAGTCTTTTAAAAATTATATTAGGAAGCATTACAAAAATAAGGAAGTGGTTTAAATTTGAGTTCCAAGAATGGCAACTCCCTTGTATGGACAGAGGAAAACACTGGGGCAAAACAATTACATTCCTATGCTAGGAGAGCACTTAACAGAAAAAAAAACATATAAAAGCCAAAATCACAGCATTAAAAATCACAGCATTTTTGTTAAGTTTTGTTGAGATGTTTCATATGGAAGTTGGTGGCATTAAACCAGCAGTTTCAGAGAACAGATAGAAAATGATAGATCACTTATTCAATGCAGAGATCGTTTGCAAATACCAAAGGAGAAAAGGGAAGTGGCTATACATCTGTCCCTCCGAGGCACATGCAAGTGGACTGGTGGCTCCAAAGAACAGTGTGAAAACTCACTCCTCACTGTGCTAATGGAAAGAGGTAAGGCTATGTGACCAGTATCACTTCACTTTCAAGTTTTTCTTTTCCAATTTTTTTCTTTTCTCTTTGGGATCTAACACAGCCTGTCCAAGAGAAATGTAATGTAAGCCAGGGTTTATATTTTCTGATAGTCAATTTTAAAAAGTGTAAGTATAAAAAGTATAAAAAAAGTATAAAGTATAAAAAGATAGTAATTGAAGTGAAGTGAATTTGAGTCAAACCAACTAAGCTCTTAGGCAACACATCCAGGTCTGCACACAAAACAATGCCCAGCCATTTAAGTATGCACTTATTCTTTATTGTTTGGTGGAGTTTAGAAAAACCAGCCAGGACAAAAGTACATCAGTGGAAGTGTTCATCTGTACAGCTATCCATTTAAACCTCTCCTTGTTGAAAGTAACATCATCTATACCAACTCTTCACTCGCCAACATTCTCTTATTGGACATGAAAAGAATCTCTTGGGGGTGGATCCTAGCAAGCGGTAGTTTTAAAAGCTCTTTTAGAGGGATGGCAATTATTGAGCCAGATTAGACTCAAAACTTCATTGCAGCAGGATTACCTATGGGGGGGCGGGGGGTGAGCACAGATTAGTGGGCCCTACTCCCAAAGTTCCTGTAGGTAGATCTTGAGTGGAGCCCAAGAATTAGCATTTCTAACAAGTTCCCCAGGTGTGCTGATATTCACAATGGAGGCATCACACTTGGGAGAACCACTGACATAGAAGAAAGATGATGCACTTAAATGAAGTAAAGAAAAGAAGGACCACAAATTCTTAATGAAACCTGTTCATCAGTGCAATTTACTAGAATTGCATCTACAATGTCTCCAAGCACCCAGAAGATGGTAACTGACTGAATCTGAAGAAGTGTACTGGATGCCTTAGGTTGTTGCATTTTCTTTTTGGCTTAAAAACTGAGAAACTCAGACCCAAGCCCCAGAGAGTTGATTTCCCATGAAGCCACTGAATCTTAAATCTCCTCCCAAAGCCTAGCAATGTGTTCACATAGTATATGATTGATACATACATCATATGTAATATATAATATATGATATATATAATTTGAAAATTTTCATATATACGTAAAATTTGAAAATAAAAAAATATATAAAATGTGAAAAAGATTTTTTCAGAAAAAGTACTCCTATATGTACTTTTTCATAAACTTCAGATCTGCTCTGGGAGACCTCTTAATCCTGTTTATATGCTTAAAGATTGTTTTCTAGAAAGAGAAAAACATTAAAAATTTCTAAACATCATAAATATGCAAATTATGTTTAGAATTTTCTTTTACCTCTTAATAAAGGATTTACCTGTTAATAAATAACATAGGAAGCAGCTTTCTCTGATAGATTTCTGCAACATTTTAAATGGCTATGTAATATGTGCTTAATATATACTCAACCACATTTTTTATTTTCATAAGTCGTTTCTATGTTTTATGTATTTAAAAGTATCACCATAGTAAATATCCTTAAAGTGAGATACTTATGCACATCCTTACTTCCTTAGTGTCTTCTAAGAAGAGCTGGTATGCATTTGTTTTATATTTGCTATATTATGTAATATACAATTTTATAATTTGAATTTCCTTCTACTTAATTGATCGTACATACTTTCCCAGTTGCTGCATAATTTTTGAGTTTAATGTTTTTAATGACTATAGAACATTTTTCTATATAAATATAACAACTAGCCTTTATCATCAACATCTAGGTTACTCTCAATTTTTCATTAATATAAATAATACTTCAATAAACTCTTCCTTTTTTAACATTATGTTCTTAATATAGCTTTCCGTAACTGTGTCAAGAATTCTAACAGTGCCAGCTGGGTGTGGTGGTGCATGTCTGTAATCCCAGCACTTGCGAGGCTGAGACAGGAGGACTACCGAGAGTTTAAGGCTAGCCTGGGCTACATAGTGAGTTCAAGGTCAGCCTAAACCATATGGTGAGACCCTGTCTCAAAAAAACAAAACAAAAAAATTAGAACAACATCCAACCCAACAGTGCTATTTACAAAACAGGTTTGTGGAGGAAAAAAGTTATTAGCGTGAAGAAGGTTCACAAAAGGCTTGATGTATCAGAGCCCTGAAGATAGGGAATAGTCATCATGTTCAACCACAGAAACATGTCTGTCTTGAAGGCTTTGTGGATCATTCTGGAAATTTTCTTCCCTAGTAAGAGCAAGCTGTCCTGAATCTTTTTGACAAACTATGACTAAATGACTCCCAAATGTGCAAGAATTGAATAATAATGATAACAATATCTTTTCAATGAAGTTGATAACAGCCACCTCATCAAAACCAGGACCTAAGTATTGTTTTGTTTCGTTTCTGGTAATGAATGGCAGTATCCTTAATCAATGTGTCAAGCTCTCTCGAAACCAATGAGACATAGATTCCAGACAATAAACTGGGTCTTAATTTAGGTAATTTTCTATCCAAGGAACACTGCCTATTTAATTAGCTTGCTTCAAGGTCTAAGTTCAAAACTCTTTAGCATGGTTCTTCAACCACTTGCTCTAATGAACTACAGGTGCAAATACTTTCAGTTTAGATACAAAACAAGTACACTGCCCTTTCACATTTGTGGGTTACCCATGCATGAATTCAATCAACAGCAAATTGAAAATATTCAGGGAAAAATGTGTCTATACTGAATACATATAAACTTTTCCCCCTATTATTTCCTAAACAATACAGTAAAACAACTACTTACATTATATTTACATTATATTAGATAATTAGAGATTATTTATTTAAAGTGTAAAAGAGAATGTACACAGGATATATGCAAAGACTGTACCATTTTGTACAAAGAACTTGACCATCCACAAATTTGGGCATCCATTGGGATCCTGGAACCAATTTTCCATGGATAATGAAGGACAACTACAAATGACTGGGTTGTAAGTAACAAGTCAGGCCTCTAATGATACTATGTTACATAGCACATTCAAACATGACCAAGAGGATGCTGAGACCACCCTTGAGGAAACTCAACCAGAAAAGACCACTGACCTGTTGTTTCTGTCTACCTGGGGGAAGTGGTAACTATGGATGAGAGAGGGGCTACAAGGATCAGGTGATGGTGATGAACAATCAGTATTTTCATTTTACATTTTGTCATTCATTCATCCAGTACAGTGATGCTGCAGGCAGAGCTGAGTCTGTGGTCCCATACTGGCTGCTATGCCAGGACTGCCAGCTGCTACTTTAATCCACATCAAGGGAGGCTAGTGTGGCTTTCAAATGAACATGAAGAGGCAGGAATCTACGGTAACAGACTCTCGTGACTATTGGATTTACTGAACACTAAGTCCAGAGCTTACAAAACAGTCCACTTTCCAACTATTCCCCAGGCACAGCTAATTCCCTAAGGCCTGGACCCAGTGCCAGAAATCACCACTCAGGAAAAGTTGTACCTTCCCAAGGCTAAGTCTACACCTTGTTTATTTAAAAACAGAAAGCAATCACCTAAATTCCTCCAGTCTCAGGTCCCAGTTGGCATTTTAGGTCCTGCTCCTTGCCTTACCTCCTTCCCAAACAGGTCTAGCCACTTTGATTTCCATATTCTCAACCCCACTCTTATCTCTGGCACCAAAGGCTTTCAGAATGATAATTCTGGGCCTGCCTAGTAGGCTTCACTGAAGCATGTTTTGGTCAAAGTTTACCCATGATTATCATCTTTCAGTTGGCACTGGCAACTGGAATGAGGAATTTGAAATTCAACTCCAGACCTTTATTCAGTTGGCTGGAATCATCATATTTTGTATCTCCTGATGGCAAACACCTGTGTGCACCATAGCAGCTGTGGTGGAGCCAAAACTCCTAGAGACAGAGTTCCCAGGAACAAATCCTAATTCCTACTTGACCTTAGTGATTTGGACAAATATTACAGGTTGATTTTTGTTTCCTCCGAAATTCAGGTGTTGAAGGCTTCCCCAGCATCTCAGAATATGACCTTATTTAGAAATAGGGTCCATGAAGATGTAACAGTTAATAATAAGTCAGTATAAATGATGTCCATATAAAAGGGAGAATTTGGAAACAGACACATATACAGGAAAAACTCCACGTAGAGACAAGGGCCGGGGCAGCGCTGAGGTTTCTACGAGCTAAGGAATCCCAAAGACTGCTGACAAACCACCAGAAGCTAGGAGAGAGATGCAGATTCTCCTTCACAAGAGAAAGAATCTACCCACTGGTACCTCAGTCTGGGTCTGCATCCTCCAGTACTGTGAGAATAAATTTCTGTGAATGAAGCTCAGTTTGTGGTACTTTGTAACAGCAGCACTAGCAAGGGAACACAGTGAGTTACTATTCTACAGTTTCCTCATCTGGAAAATAGAGGTGAGCACAGTTCTCTAACAGAGAGGGCTAAAAACACTTACAAATGAAGTTGCTAGAATAATGCCTGTCAGATTAGTGTTTTTTAGTATTAAGTAACTGTCCCCTAAACATTCTCTTTTAATCAAATGGATTGTCACCTTTTCTGGTTTCCTAAAGTTTGTTCCTACTAAACTGCTTAGTGAAATGCAAATGCAAAAATAAGCCCACTTCAGATTTCTCAGGAGATGAGGGCCACTCACCTTGATTGGCTGGACCAGTGCAGGGTGTGGCCGCACAATTCAGAGACCTTCCTTTGCTATCAACAGGAATCTAGGCTTGCTTGCTACTCTTCACCCCACACCCACTCAAATCCCATCCTTTCCTTCCCACAGCAGCCACCACCCTAGCGTTGGCCCAAGGCCTGGCCCTTTTCTCCAGTTACATTCTCTAAAAACCCCTAAATCATCCGACTGCCAAAATATAATCATCTCGAAGCCTCATTCTTCAGTTTTACTCACCCCACCCCACCCTGGGTTTTCAACAGCGCACAGAGAAACCCATCCCTCCCACGGAACTTGTGTCCCTATTACTTGTCTATCCACACCTTCCTCTTCATTGTAGCCTCTTTGCTCCACCTCTACTCTTTTCTTCCCTGAGTTCCGGGGACTAAACGCAGGGTCTTCACACTCAGCTAGATCCCTACTCCTTCTTATTTTGTAAATATTTATTTATTCATTCATTCATTCATTGAGACAGCCTCTTGCTAAGCGGCTAAACTGCCCAGGCTAAACTCGAACTTTCATTCCTCCTGCCTCAGCCCTCCACAGGTCTGGGATTACTGGTATGTGCCACCACACCCTTCTCCTACCTCTACTCTTGAGAGTCCCCTCATCAGTACTGGTTTCCTTTATTAAACATAAGCTGCTCACCCACGATGGCCCAGTTCCAAGCTCACCTCTCCCATGAAGCCAGCCCTAAACTCCAATGCAGTTGACTATCCATGCAACACTGTTCATTGTGAATGGTACAGGCCTTGTACTGCTGCAAGTATTTCATGAACATCAGTCATATGAGCTCAAGCCAGCAGTAAATTTTTAGAGACTATTCAACACACACTACAGGGATCCCAAAAATGCCAGGAACTACATTAAGCAGCAGTAGCTATTATTTACTGAGAATTTACTATGTATCAGATTTTACCCTAAGCCTCTTGGTGATGCTTTAAGGGAGGTACTGGTCTCACCCCGAATTACAGAGGAGAAAGTTAAAAATCAGACAGATTATGTAACTTACTCAATATCACATAGATACTAAGGGATAAGACTGGGACAAGATAGAAAAAGGGGCTGAGAAAGAGTACAATGGGTGAGCTGGAAACAAGATGAATAACTAGACCCCAAAGAAGGTGAATTAAGGAAGTGTTCATTTGGAAATAATATATACATGCATATTCATATATATACATCCACATATAAGTCTATGAAAATGCAGATTTTCAGATGATCAGTGCTTATTAATGACTTTAAAGTTAAATGAGCATGCCTATCAAGTTTGTAGATGATTAGTATAATTATGAGAATTAGAATTTAAAATGATGTGAAAACTAAAGAAATAGATTTATCTAACAAAACAGAATTTTAGCAAATTTAACCAACAGAGTAAAATTTAAGTGGCTTTAAATACAGTGTCCTGCATTTGGGTTCAAGACTGATAGCATGAGTAGATAAAGAGAAAACATGGCTTTACAAGCCACAAATGAGAAGAAAAGAATTAACCATAAATCCAGCATGAACAAGAGGGCAGTATGGCTACCCAGAAAGCTAATTATGATCTTAGTTTTATGTCAATAAACATACATATCTAGAAAGTATTGGGGCTGGAGATTTAGCTCAGTGGTTCCACCACCTGCCTTGCAAGCACAAGGTCCCAAGTTCAATCCCCAGTACCCCCCCCCCAAAAAGAAAGCAGCCACTCCTCTATTTTTGTTTGTTTTTTGGTTTTTTTTGGTACCGGGGATCAAACTCGGGTCCTTAGCTTTCAAGGCAGGCAGTGGAACCACTGAGCTAAATCCCCGGCCCCACTCCTCTATTTTTAATGTTATTCTGGAACAAATCTAAAGTTCTGCTCAGAATTCTGAGCCCTACAATTTGAGAGTCAAACTATCATTTATATTCAGATTAAATTAATCGATGTAATTAAGAATTCTCAAATTCACAATTTTGTAAATTATATGTTGACTAAATAAATAGATTCAATGTGACTTAAACCTAAATGTATAATATATAATTTTATGCTGACAGCATTCCCCAACTTCTCAGTGAAGCTGTGAGATCAGATTATAATAACTCCTATCTCTGCAAGCAACCCCAAAATTATGACTGTAAAATGGTACTTAAAACAGACCCTTGTTAATCCCCTATCTTATTAGATCAGATCACCCAGTGTGTTACAAGAGGAAAAGCCTGACTGATTACTTAATGTCACCAGCCAATAACACAGTTTCCATTCCTAACATGAAAAAGGCATTCAATTTCACTTACAACAGCACTCTATGAAAGGCTTCCACCAAGAGAATAATGGGTATTAGGCAAGTAGCAACCATTTTCAAATCTTGTGGGTAATCAAAACTATAAGAAGTCACCAAAGTTTTGGAACATTTGGGCACATTTAAGTCTCAAATGAGACTGTGGAAATGGCCCACGGCTGAGTTAACAGACTCCCATATCTATTCTCCCTCACCCTTTGAGGACTGGCTGGTGTCATGGCTGCCAGTTAGAGAATACAATTTCCCACCTTCTTTGCAGCTAGGCGGGAGCATGTGACCAAGCTCCACCCAGCTTCATATAAGAGCAATGATCTTCTGTGCACATCCTCTATGAAGAAAAATGCTTTTATTCTATTCTCCCTCTTTCTGGTTCTTTAAAACTCAAATGTTGACCATGAAACCTGAATAACCTAGAACAGTGCTATCACACAGAATTATAATACAAGATTTGTATCATTTTAAAGTTTCTGATAACTATATTTTAGAAAGTAAATAGACACAGATAAAGTCAATTTTACTAGGTTTATTTAATCCTGCATGCCTCAAATATTAGCACTGAAAAGTATAATTATTTTAAAATTATAGAAAATCTTCTCAATATGTATTACATTCTTTCTAGGAGGGTTCAAAGTCTTTGAAATCTGATATTTTAAACACCACATCTCAATTTGGACTAGCCACATTTCAAATGTTAAAGAGCCCATATGACCAGTGGCTACCACATGCAGCCCTAGAAAGAGCAGAAGAACATCACAGAAAAACTTGTGACCCTGGAGGAATCTATGAAGTGAAGCTGCCCTTAGGGTCCTTTGACCGCTTGAAACTTTTCCTTCAGAAGAAAACAACTTCTATTTTGTCTCACCCACTGTCTTTCTTGGTATCTTGTTATACAGTAATAACCTATCCTGTCATTAATTAATATATCCATTGGGATCTCACAGGACTCTAGACTTCTCAGTTAAGAAGCAACCCTTCAAATAATGACAGAACCATGAGTGAATCATGACCGAACCTCATCAAAAATCTCTCCCAAAACTCGCCAAATCTGAAAATTGCCATAAAAATGCCTTCAGCATTAATATATATATAGTTCAAAATAAACATATACAAGGACAGCATGCGATTTTTAAGACTTTTTCTCGTTCTTTTCTTTGTTATAAATTTCTAAAATTTTCCAGCAATCCAATCCACTGGGCAGCCCCAGAAGCACAGAGTTAGAAACCATCAGATCATTTGGCCTCCTTATAAAAATGAAAAACAAATTCCTTTCAGACAGTGCTTCTCGAGAAAGTGAAAGCATTTTCATTAATGCAATGGAAATTGCCCTAATAAACCATCAAGTTGATTAGAACACATTATCTTTTTTTTTTAATAAGGTAGTAGAGGGCTGGAGATATAGCTCAGTGGTAGAGCCCTTGCCTAGCATATATGACACCCTGGGTTTGATCCACAGCACTGAAGAAAAAAAACAGAAAGAAAGAAAGAAGGCAGTAGGGACTCAAGCAAAAGCAAAACCAAGTCTGGACATACTGGGCCTCTGGCTAATGCTTCCCTATCATCATATTAGTGAAAATAAACACCTTTATTACAGTAAAGACATCTGGGTAGGAGCTCAACTAAAAATTTTCACAGGATGATTCAGAAGTTACATGAAGAATTTGTCGAGCAAAACATGTAAGACAATAATAGCTATCATTCAAAATGACTAGATAATTAATTTAGAATAAAGAGATAAGAGACAATGACCCAGATGACTCATTGTGTATAGACTATCAGATCTCCCCAAGTTTCAGAGGGCCCAGGTTGTAGATTTCACATCATCTCCAGCTGGAATGGTATCATGTTTAAAGAAGAAGTAAGGTCCAGGTAACTGGATTGAAGCCGTGTTCCATGGAGCCAGCCATAGGGCTCTATTTAGACACAGATGTCACCACCTCCAGTGGAAGAGCAGAAATAGCATCTGCTCTTTCTCCCTTCAGAAGTGAAGTCTGAAATGCAGGTGACTCTGAGGAACCAAACAACCAAGGTTTTCCCAGACCTTCCCCTGTGCTGACTCTGAGCTGTGTTGCTACAGATAGCCTTGGATTTCATCTAAGCCTAAGAAACTAAGGCAGAGATTATGGTGTGAAGTTTAAAGTTTTAGGAAGTAGGAACACTGCCCCAAAGTGTCCCCAAGTGTGTGCAGCAGTTGACAGTGCAAGATCTCATAATAAGAAGAACCAAGGTCCTCATCTCTCTGCCATTTACCACATATGTGACTTTGGCTGAGTAAGTCACCATTCCTCAACCTTCCATTTTTCTTCTGTAAAATGCTACCAAAATAGAGGTATTTACCAGATAGAGTTTAGTGAGGGTTATGTGACAAAAAGGATGTAAAGGGCTTAGCACAGAGTCTGGCAACAAGTGAGCATTTGATATATGAGGATTATTATTATAGTGGGCCAGCAATCAATACATGTTCGTTGATATTAATAGTATGTATTAGGCAGTGGCTACTGCTAAAAAATGTGATGTTCTCACCTTACAGTTTATGATAGTGCATGGACAGGGGCTTCAATAAAACTGCTCTTCGATGGAAAGGCATGAAGGTGTGCTATGTGTTAAAACTGTGTCCCTCTCAAAATTCATATGTTGAAGTCCTATCCAGCTCCCACCTCGTAATGCGACCTTATTTAGATTTAGAAGTAAGGTTTTTACAGAAGTAATCAAGTTAAAATGAGATTAGAGTAGACTGTAACCCAACATAACTTAAAAAGAGGGAAATGCATTGTCCTTAGAAAAGGAGAAATTTGAGTACAGACATTCACATAGAGAAAATGTCACATGAAGATGAAGAAGAGGATTGAGATGCTTCTTCTCTATGAGCCAAAGATTGCCAGCAAATCCCTCAGAAGCTAGGAGAGAGGTATGGACCTGTCAACACCTCCATCATGGTTCCTGCCTCCAGAACTGTGAGGCAATAAATCTGTTTTCTAGGCCACCCAGTTAGTGGCCCTTTGTTAAGGCAGCCCCAGCCAACTAACACAAGAGGAAATCAGGCAGCAAGCAGATTCCTCAATTAAAAAGGGTTGACAAGACCTGGAAAATATGCACCACGATACAAACCTGATTAATTTTCTCCACCCAATGGGGTCATCCCTCATGTATTTTAAAATGATGATATCTATGAAAAAATAAAAAGGCTCAGCTTCACAATGAATTTGGCCAAGGCACCTCTGTTTACAGACAGACTTCAACTATAAATACTCCCATTGTGTGTGTGTGCGTGTGTATGTGTGTGTGTGTGTGTGTGCGCGCGCGCGCGCCTGTCTGTGTGTGTGTATACGCATGTGTGCGTGGTGGGGGACAGAGGTTTAGACATCTGTAAAAACTTATTATAAATGACTAAAACCTCCTTGAAAAAAATACCTTGGCAGAGATGTCAGTTGTGGACCTTCATGAAAGCTGTTATCTCAACAGGCAACAAATTCAAGCCCTTGACTGAGCAGGATGTGTCTGGTTCCTCAAGATTCACGGGGTGTGTGCATTTCCTTGGCTGAAAGCTCCAGTACTTACTGCTACGTAAAAGTATACCATTAATTTACTCTTTCATGGAGCTCACCATTTTAAATTGACTGTTTTGATTTTTTTTTTAATGGCATGTCCGCTGCTTCCTTATTACAATGGAAAACATAATTGGGAACAAATCTTTCATAAAATTAAACACACACCCACAAAGTAAACTGTGAAGTCCTCCATCATATTTGAGTCGCATTTCTCAAGAATTGTTATAAAAAATATTTCAATCCCATTCCCCACCCTTCAACCTCCACCCATTTCACACAAGGCACTAAAAATTGGCATTTGCAAAGAAATTCCAGAAGCCTGAGCATTTTATTAGCAAAGGGAAATCCCAAGCTTTTTGGCCTCATTTCTCATGATGACAGCTCATTTTTCCATGTGGAACCACATACAAGTTGCTACAAATATCTAGGTAAAGAAGCCACTTTCAAACTAAAGGAAAAGCATATAAAAAATGGCAGTCATCAAACATATAAATAATGATAACGCTCTGTACTTGCTTTATAAGCATAAAAGTCAGGGTACCCATTTTAAAAACCAGACTGAAAACTCCACAATGTTCTCACTGAAATACTTAGAGCCATGCTGGGCACTCTTCTGGCCTTGAAGTCTTACTACTCTGTATTTTCAAGGGCAACTTTTGAGACGGAGTCTACTACTGTGCTAAGCCATTCCCCTCCTCCAACCATGCTTTCCAGGCCTACATATCCTCAAGGCCTGGGTGAAAATCCACCACAATAAATTCCCTCAAATTCTCCCATTAAGATTCATCCCCTCTGAAAATCAAATGTGTTTAATACCAACCTCTACAATCTAACAACCATCATCTTGAAAAATCCCTTTAGTACCTATATTCTATTGGTATTTTGCCTTAGTTACTTCTTGCATGTGCTTTTTCCTCCTTCTACCCAAGTTTATCAGCTTTTGTGTGCGTGGGGGGGGTACTGAGGACTGAACACAGGGCTTTGCAATTGAGTTATATCCTCACCCTACGTTTGTTTGTTTGCTTGCTTGCTTGTTTGTTTGAGATAGGGTTTCACTAAATCTCTAAATTGGCCAGGCTGGGCTCAAACTTGCCCAGAGAAGGTGGTGCATGCCTGTCTTATTTACTTTTCTCCTTGTTGAGACACAATACCCAACACCCACAAGTTAAAGGAGTAAGGTTTATTTTAGCTCATAGTTTGTAGAGGTTTCAGTCCATAATCAGTTGGCTCTGAGGCAGAGTAGCATGACAGAGGGTCACTGTAGAGGAGAAACAGTTCATGGCAGAGGAGGCAGGAGGCAGTGAAGCAGCAAACAGCAGTAGGAAGCCTCCCTTTCCCTTTTATCCCATCCAAGCTACAAGGCTTTTAGACGGTGCCACCTACACCCAGGGTGGGGCTTCCATCTTCAGTAAATCATTCAGTCACACCCAGAACTATGCTAATTCCAATCAGTGGACTAATTTAGTATCACACACCCTTAATTCCAGTATCTCACATCCTAGATCCAGCCAGCTCCCATCTCTGAGTGTTTGAGGCTTTGAGGGTTATCTAGATGCAAGCCATAACAGCAGCGGCTGTACTCCCAGCACTTTTAGGAGGCTGAAGCAGTAAGATTGCAAGTTCAAACCTGGCCTGGGCAACTTAGCAACTTCACCAGACTGTCTCAAAAATAAAAAGTTAAAAAAAAGACTGGGGATATAGCTCAATATGTAGGCCCTGGGTTCAACCCCTAGTACTGGTGGGAAGGGGGAGGGGAATACCTTGCAGTTTTCCTGTATCCCCTCTCTAGTATCAAACCCGAGTGTGATAACTCCCTAAAATAAAGTAAATGTGAGCTGAAAAATGTCACCTACCATAGAAGCTCTTAAATTCACATTAACCTCTAAGAATTACCCGTAGGGTCCCATGTATTTAGGGAACAAATCAACTAGACAATGACATTAACCATATCCCATTGAATCATGTTCAGTCTCATACATAAACTTTCCCTGGACATGTATGTAGTTAGTCTGAGTCTAAGTCAAGTGTTCCAGAAAGGATACTGATTAAATTTCTCCCCATCTGATGGTCCTGGAGTACCAGACTGACCTGAAGGCCATCCACAGGGTGTTCCTTTGGGCCACTCTTTTCCCCTTTTTATTCCTGAGTTTTGTTCTTAATGGCCACAAACTAATCTGGCTGCAGACCTCCCACACACAGACTGGCTGAAATGCAATCACCCAGTGGGTCACTTGTCTTCTCTTTGTGTAAGCATGAACCTGATCTGGCATCCTCTTTTGCCTACCCCCAGAAATACAAAGAATTCTTTCTTTTCCCTTTTCCTGCACACAAAGACAAGCAGGAAAACCGGACTGCTGGTGCTTTAGGATACTTGAGAAAGACCACTCACTTCAGGTAAAGATTATCATTTGGCTCATTCAAGTGAAGGTAATCAGTTGTAAACTTGTTTTTCTTGCAATAAATATATACATGCATGTACAATCCTCATGCTGAAAAAAATACTCCGAAAAGCAAGCTTCTCTTGCATTCTCACCCGCTCTCAGTTTCCCTCCTTACTAGCAATCATTACCGGATATTCTGCCCTCTGATCCTATAAACTTTTGAATCCTATTTTATACTGTGGGTTTCTTAGTAGGAGAAAAGAATACATATATCCAGAACATCAGGCCCTGGGATATATGTCTGACATCCATTAGTGTATTTAACCTTCTCCATAAACCTGTGAGGCTGATATTATTTCCTCCATTTGCAGGTTAAAAAAAACCCCAAGGTCAGAGGAATAAGAGACATATCAAGGCCACAAGTCTAAATCCCAGCTCATTGTGATTTTTTCAACCTTCTCTCTAAATGGCCCTGTTTCATAAAATAGTCTCCAACTTGAGCTCCTTTTTAAGAAACACAGCTTCTGGAATCCTATGTCCTTGGCAAAATAAAAGCAAGTTCTACAACTTAAAGTCTTAAGAACCCTGACAAATTACTGCACTTCCCTATGACTCAGTTTCTTCATCTGCAAAATAAGCTTAATGATAAAACCTACCATATAAGGTTTGTAGTAAAAATAAATCAGTGTCTCATAAAAAGGTTGGCATTGTATCTGACATATGGTAACTACTTCAAAATGGTTTACAGTTATTATCATTATTAGCATATAGCTGGTTAACAAACTATAGAGTTTAAAATGGTTTTCTTTTTTGTTATTATTCCCTCCTTTTAGATATGCAATGATGTGGCTTGTGGAAACAATTCGGGATGAATTTGGGAATCCATGTGAATTTGTTGGCTCAATTAGACCAATTCCTTTGCTCTCCTCCCCCAGGGCTCCTCCAACATTTCCTCTGTCAAAAAATTACCACCCCTTCTGCTGCCAAATCCCAGAAGCTTTTACTAGTGTTACTGCTGATTTTTTTTTTTAATCATGGAATTCTTTCAGTCTTTATTTAAAAAGTAAAATCTAGCAACACCCTTCCTGATGTCACCAGCCTTAAATTTTCAAACCAAAAATTTATGTGCTATCATTACCCCCTGCCCTCGTTCATATATCATGGAACTCTAGGCCCAAGACATTTTGCTAAAATAATCTCAACTTGAATAAATGGAAACTACTCAAATTCCCTTGGAATGGAAGAAGACATTTGTTAAACTGATCACATAATTTACAAACCTATATCTGCTGAACCAAGCAATTTTTTCCATTTAATTGCCTTTTCTTCCTTAACTGAAAGCCAAAGGAGATATATAGGCTTGAGATTATACAGTCAGCAGATGAGCAAGATGAAGGTTTCCTGGGAGAGTAGCAGCCAAGAAGTCAAATGTCGGGGGCTCTGTTTGGCCAGTGGCTAAGTACATGGTTGATCAAGTCAGTTCTGAGGGTTTTTTTGTTTTGTTTTGTTTTGTTTTTTGAGGCAGGGTCTCTCTTTGTAGTTCAGGCTGGCCCTGAACTCACTATGTAGCCCAGGCTGGCCTCTAACTCACTGTGATCCTCCTGCCTCAGTCTCCCGAGTGCTGGGATTACAGGCGTGCGCACCCAGCTAGTTCTGAGTTTTAATTATTAGTTAACAGAGGCTCAGTTAGTTTACTTTAACCAAAGTTTTAGTTAATTTTCTGAGTTTTAGTTAATTTACCTTAAGAATGCAAAGGTGAGATCAACTTTTTCCTATGAATCTTTGCCAGCTCTTTTTTTTTTTTTTTTTTGGTACCAGGGATCGGACTAGGGACCTTGAGCTTGTGAGGCAGGCAGCAGAACCACTGAGCTAAATCCCCAGCCCCCCCAGCTCTTTCTTTAAGTGAGACAATATTGTATTTTGCATCGCACTAAAAGCATCTTGTCTGGCCTGGTCCTTATCAGAGCAGTAATTTACTTGTCACATCACAGCCTCAAGAGTTATTTTTCAGCCAAAAGTAGGTGTGCATGTGACATGCTGGCCATAAAAGATGCAGCCTCCATTTATTGCAAAAATGCAGTTATGTCAAGCTGTCAAAATAGAATTCATGGTAAAGCAATAAAATCCAGGTTCAGATTTAATTACCTAATTTTAAATAATAACCAAGCAAGCCCATTTTCAGGGTGACATATCTGGGGTTCTATCTAATATCCCTCCATGAATTACTCCCATTCAACAGCCCTGCATGAAGCATCTGGAATGCAGCAAGTACAACACTGGGATTCCAGCAGGGGTTAAAGCGCAACCTTTTGTTAAGATATGATGCATAACCTCTCTGCTATGTTATTTTTCTCCATTTCCTCTGATGGGAGATTTTGATTTGTAATTCTGACATCATATCTGGTTCTTCCAATCCAAAGTCTTCTAGGGTGGACAACAAATGAGTCAGTAACCAGGGAATTCAGGGGGAGTGAAGGTACAGGCAGCAGTGGACATTACTGTTTTACCATGAGGGCCTTAAGGGAGAGTTAAACAAGTTTCTTAAGGCCAAAGATGAACCATGCTAATATGTAATTCCATAACTACCCTTATGAGAATAGTTTCTTTTAAAAATGACACTCAGAATTTGGGTTTTGGCAACTTTAGAAATGCTGAGGTTAATACTGATTCTTCCTTTAAGATATTTAATTTGACCCCTCCTTTATATAAAAGGCATGGGTCCCAAGAATTTTTTTTAAGTTATTTTTGAAAGCTTTATACATAAGCCTAAGAAGAAACCTAAAGAATACCACTGACAGCAGCCTGAGCTGAGAACAGTGTGCTTTTGCTGTCTGTAGTTTACTAACCCAGAGCTTATCAGAAAGGAGTGCAGGCTGTTTCTACAACCCCAGGGAGCAGAATGGAGCAGCCAGACCATGAGTCACAGCAACTTACATCACTCTTCCTGAACTTTGCTTTCAGACTCTTCATGTTTAGTCCATTCAACCTTCCAAAGTCCTAGGAGACTCTTCAACACCTAAGCAAAGAATAAAAGAATGAATGAATATCCAAATAAACACTACACATATTTTCTCCTAACTGGATGATAACATCAGGCTGAGGTAGGATAGAAGAAATGAAAGACAGGTAGAAAGGAGACAAGGAAATAACTAAAAATTATACTTTTAAAATGACGGAAACTTACAGGACCTAGCCAAAGTTGCCCAATGTGAACAATATCAGCATGGCTTTGATTAAAATTTAGGCTACTTCCCTACCAGACCCATCACACACAAAATCCATCAGGCATACTAAAAATCCATAAATTGGCTTAACCAATAAAGTAAAGAGCAGGAACCTCATCCTAAGATAAAGGAGCAGGTTGAGAGAATCCAAAGAATGTTTAAATTACCTATTTTTTTAAAAAATGGGCCCATACCTGTGGAATGGGCTGCTACTCTTCTGGGGCAGGGGAGCCACCTTCTCCCGGGGTGTCCTCCCCTTCAAGAAAAGCGTAAATGTCCCCTGTTCCAGGAAACAATATATCTCCTTTCCCCGAGTAACCATACTCCACCCTTGAGTGAGCCTGAAAATCTGTGCCTAAGAAGCCCTTCCTGTTCCTCTTACTGAGGCATCCTGAAAATTCTTTTTCCTCAAGAAGAGTCAGTGAGCCTGCAAACTTATTCTATAAAAAGGTGGGTTAGGTTCCTTACTCATACCCTGGAGACCTCCTCAGGCCCAGCCCCATGACAGCCATGGGTAGGAGACAGGGCTGGCCTGGTGGGAGGTCCTTAGGTCCTATGGGTGTGCCCTCAGCAGGGAGTGCTGGTCTCCTGGAGTGAGTTCTTACAAGCTTTTGCACATGCTTTCAACACTGTGGTGCCACCCACCAGAGCTGAGCTGATGTAGTGCCATGCCCATGACCCTCTCCTCCTTTACAAAGTGCCTAGCCACAGGTATTCCATTATAGTAACAAATGGAGTAAGACATATATGCTGACTTAATTCCCCTACACATTCTTCATTTTGCAAAGATACCATCTACCTACCTCCTTTTGAAGCTCTGCAACAGTGAAAAATGACAAGGAAAACAGTTCATATTCCAGATGCCATTCACTCCTTATTTATTTTTCCACTGTTTGTCCCCACCTTCCCTCACCCCAAATGCACAGTTCAGTCAGTGAAAAATGCCAGAAATAATAAAACCTCCCTCATCAAATAACTCACTCCTCAGGGGGCCACTCTAAACAATTAAAAACTTGCTCCTTGTGGGACCAGTAATTCTGAGTTGGAGCTGGAAGAGTCTTAAACAACTGCTTCATTCAGGATAAGTCTGTGGTCCCTGTAAATTGAATATAATTTTTTGATAAGTATACATGCAATTTTTTCAGGGAGGAATTGCCTAGTTTTCCGTGAATTCTGCAAGGTACACTGCCAGCCTTCAAAAGTCACAAGTACTGAGCTAGTCTAAAATCCTCATTTTTCAGAAGCAGAAAGCCTCAGAGAAGTTAAGAAACTTGCCTACAGTCACACTGGCTCTGTACAATGGCATTCAGAAGCAAATCCCAAAATCTAACTGATAACTGCATGCTTTTCCACTGACCTTTACAGCTTTATAACTAAAGCCAAAAAGCTCAATTCTATGCTAAAATACAGTATAGAATGTATCTTTTTCATTGAGTCTGGAAATGTATAAAGTGTGGAACCTAAGCATATAGATTTCTTTTAATAGGTACATTTAGGGCCAAAAGACCCTAATCCATATGGAAGTTCCTAACACATAGTAAGTGTTCAATAAATGTTAACTTTAATCCATCCCTTACAGAAAGTGAAAGCAGGTGAATTTCACCTGCTTAGTTCCTTCATCAGAACTAAGAAATGACGGACAAATATTTAACATAGCTAATGGTTAATTTTACAAAGCCTTTCAAGGTCAGCTCATGCCATCCTTATTATTCTGGACAAAACTGATTTGAGAAGATAGAAGTGGGGAAATGCAAGCAGCCAAATGGCTGTCCTCATCCTTCTTCATGTCGTTGTGTTGCCTACACAAGTCACCCTGCAACTCTGGCTTCTCGTGTGTTTACTTTTCATTATTGCTGCTGCCATTAAACAGAGCCCTTGCCTGAATGACATGAAAATGTAGTCATCATAAACACCTTTGATAGCATTTGCCTAGATGCCACTATTCCTGAGGCCTCTCCATGGTCCCTTTCAATCTTCCCAGTCTCAGCAGAGTGACAGAGTGCATGTTGCCTTGGAAACTGTACACACTGGAATCACATATTGTTAATTACCCACATTTAATCACAGAGAACTTCAAACTGGTACATGCAGGGCAAGTGCATACTCCAGAGCAGTGCTTCTCAGAGCTGGCCTCTAGCTCATTTGCTTCACAAGGACCAGGAATCAATTTACTAGTTGTAAAATCCCAGTCCCTTTTCTATAGAAACTCAAAGTTACAGAACCTTTGATAGAATAAGGAACACACTTGTCAAAGTGAGCCAGGTTTACTAATTAAAGTTGGGCTGGTTTTTCATGTCAAAACAAATCACCTTTTGATGGATCAAAAATAGAAATAATGATAATTAGATATTCCCAAATTGTCACTGGCCCACGGCTTCTACATCAACTATTTCTAGAAAATGGAAATCACCTTTCAGATTCATTTCCTCCCACCCTTTGTAAATAACCAAGGAAAAAGAAAAAAAATCAGTGCAGGAGGAAAGGGAGAAAAGAGAGGCCATACTGGGATAACCCACAAACTGTGTGGCCCACTAAGGCAGAACCACTCAAAGCATTCTTTCATTCACAGAACAGAAGGTCTTAGGCAACAGCAGCAAGATTTCTGCTTAAGGTCACAGAGGTTTCATGAGTGTTGTGTTAGGTTTTTTGTTTGTCTTTCTTCTTTTCTTTTTTTTTAAAGCCTGGCAGTGAGAAGTATGCAGTCTTATTTGAAGAGGATTAAATAAACAGTAATGAATTCCAAAAGTTCTCAGGGGAAGGTATTAACTACTAAATGACTGTCTTCCTGGAGTTTTAGGTGGTCCATGGATATAACTCTATAATGACAGATGTGGGTGTCAAGGGAAGGGAAGTGTTGGAAACCCACAGAAGCAAGAATTACAGCTTGGACTGTTAGTGTTATTAATAGAACACTGCTTTCCTGGTATTCGTAATAGGATCTTACACCTAGAAGCCATGGCTAGTGGGATGATGACAGGTGTATTCTATCCCAGCAACTCCTCTTCCTGAAGATGACTCGTGTATAAATCAGGGGCTTGCCTTCCTTGAGTCAGTTGGGATTTTATAGCCCCAATTCCCAAACCCAAACTTTCAATGTTTAGGCTGGGCTATAACCTAACTTGAGTAAAATAACAGCTACCAGTGTAGCAAGGCTACATCAATGGTAGTACTTGGATAAGTCTTTTAATCGGAATATTTATTTCAAAAGAATTGTGAAACTGACTTATCTGTACAGCAGCTTCCTTTGGAAATGTATAGAACAAGGATTCACATCTATGGAAAAAGTTATCTAACTAAATTCTCCCATTTCATACAGAATAAAGTATACCTACCCACTAAGTGGAAATATTAGGCACTTTACTCCCTGTTCCACTCAAAATGTCACTGAAATATGTCATCCATCATTGGCTGCCAATCATCACATGACAGACATTATGTTAACCAAAGAGGATGGATCTGTGCAGAGTGCAGCCTTCTTATCCTCTCATGTGAAAGACTAGATACAACACACAAGGGTTAATTTATTTAATTTTTCCTTCAAAAAAATAATGCAACTCTCAAGTAAGGCCTAAAATGAGATACTATTATCTAAATATAATTATAGCTCGAATCAAAAAACCTTTATACTAGCCTATAAAGCTTTATCGGGAGCAAAAAAGTTAGACTTGAATATTAAAAAAAAAAATGCCTGTATAGTTGTTAGGGGATTTCTTTTTGGGATGATGAAATGTTTTAAAAATGTACTGTCGCAAGTGCAAGGTCCCGAGTTCGATGCCCGGTTAAAAAAAAAAAAGTACTGTCGTGAAGATTGCACAACTTGTAAAGTTACCAAAACCATTCAATTGTAAACATTCAGGGTGAGAACTTAATGTATGTGAATACTATCTTCAAGCTGTTATTTTAAAAAGTTTAATAACCCCCATTACCTTCTCCAATCTTCAGAAATAAAAATTCTAGATTGCAAACTTCTAGAATTATTAAAAAAAGAACTTCAGAAGAACAAAAGTTAACAATCGATCCCTTAAAATGTGAAGACTTTGTTACACTTCAGAGGTTTTCTTTATTTAGCTATTTCTCTACCACACCCCACCACTGATTTGAAGTGGTTTCTAAACTACACCTACTCCCACCAACTCTCACCCCCACCCCTATATATGACCCCAAAACCATTTTTTTTGGAACCCCATCCAGACATTGCAATCAGAGATGAAATTCCTCAGATGACTTAGTTTTACAACTAGCTGGGGAACCACTATTCTAGACTCAGTGATACCACACTTATACTCTATACTCTGTCAAAAATAACCTAGAGACCTTGAACAAGTAGATAAGATTAAGATTTCTGAGCATCCCCTCTGTTTCAATCTTTCACACAACTGGAGTGGGGTCAGGGCAGTGGTGGCAGGGGAACCCTCTATACCCTAATTCTACACAAGCAATTAGCTAGCTATCTATGGCCCAATAAAGAACAGTATCAATTCACAAAAGCAGACAGCTGTACAGACATACACATTTTTCCTGAATCACAAGAACATATTAGTGTCTGAGAAACCATACCACAGGATTCAAAGGCAGTGGTTTAAAATAATTTCCTTTGAATTACCGCAAAATTAGAGAGGGAAAGTCATCTTACTAATTCTTGTATTGTGGAAAATGAGAATACTACAGAATCCTTAGCAACAGCAGAATACTAACACCCACCCAGACAGGCTTCAGCATTTTTTTCTTTCCAGTTAAAAAGAGCATCACACTTAAATCCATACCACTGACAAAAGTGTTGAGAAACTGAAATGCTTCTCTCCTTGTACCTACGTCTTCTCCTTTAAGTGCTTATTTCCTCAGACAATAATCTTTCAGCAGCAAAGATGGATTTCTACCAAGAACTGTAAAAACATTCAATTCTCCCAATCTGGCAGTGCAAAAACATTCCGTAAACCATTCTAATAAAAATATCCCTTACACATAGCACCTAATGCCAGCAACCTCCTCTCAGTGGGTAGAAGCTGTTTCAAGTCTCTGCTTCTTGGATGGGGTTGTACTTGTGAGTTGTGTTGCTGCTTGTGGAGAATGGAATGTAAACTGTTCTCCCTCACCCAATTTACTTTATCTACAGCAGATTGGTCTTGTCTATAAAACTGAATTTTAAATACATATGGACATTAGGCAATGGGACTGTGAGTAGGCCCTGTGGAATACTCAAAGCTGACCAAGGGTTATTTTAAAATAAATCTTGTAGTTAGGTGTTCAATTCTGCAAGAATCAAAGCAGAAATCCTTGAAGGCTGGCATAAATGAGGGAAGCCTTTATAACTGGAGCATGGATCTAACTGGTCTTAAAGGAAACACTGCATTTGGGCAGGCTGAGGGAGAAAGGGCACATTGTCCATCTCTCCAGTCCTGAATCAGACTCCTGAGCAATGTCCCCAAGCATTAAGTCCTATAAACTTCTCTCGTGAGACTGTGCTGATATGATGGCAGTCATCACACAGTTCTCTCCAAGGAAAGATTCTTCTTCAGTCTGACCTCTTTAGGACCTGGATGTGAGTAAGGGGGTCAGGAGCTCTGTTACTGTCTTTCCGTAACTTTGAAAATTTACATCTCAAGACTTCCCACTTATTTTGGAATAGAGGATTTTCAGGGTAGAATTTTCATTTTGCCTATATATACTTGGGCTCTGGCCACTGGTACATGACCAATAAATGTTTCATGAATAAATACATAGGACAAGGATATGAAGTCCGGTACCTGTACAGACTTGAGTCCTCACCTTTTACCTCAGGAAGCCGCTCTTTGTTCCTAAGTGCTTTAAGGAGGGTGAACACTCTGACAGCGGTTAACTTCACCGGGATTTGTACAAATGCAGCATAATGATTAGGTTTCACCATGGATAGATGAAAGCACTAAAAAGTTCTTCAAAACTCCAGCTCATTGGGCCTATGAAGTCGTAACAAGTCACCCCTCTTTTTTCCTTGCCTGCCCACTTTCCTCTAATTGCTATTCTCCTTATGCAGCACCAACCCAAACCACTTGCAACCTTAGCCACCCCTCCCCCCCCAAAAAAGACTATTTTGAAACGTGCAGAGACCAAAGAGCATCAAACAGGAGCCTGGGGCAAGTTCTCAGAATAGAGATTTGATCAGACCAATTCTGGAGAGAGCTGGAGGGCAAGCCAATAATTCCCCTCAAGGAAAAATGCTTGCTCTGTTACTTCACAAGAGATTCTACCTTTGCTAATCACTTGAGCTCCACATCAAGAAAAAAGATTACCCTAGACTGGGCCAGGGTTCCACCTCCAACCTCAGCAAAGCTTTCTCCATAGTCAACCTGTCTTAGTTTTCTTGCCACTGGGATAAAATAACTGCCAGCTGCAACTAAAAGGAGAGAGGTATTCTGGCTCCCATTTCAGTCCATAGTTAGGTAACTCCAAGGCAGAACACCAGGCCAAAGGGGCATAGCAGAGGAGAGCTGCTCACAGCATGGTGGGAAGAAAGCAGAGAGAGTGAAGAGAGGAGTGGGGAAGGCAGATGTACCTTTCTAGGCCACACTCTCAGTGACCTGCCTCTTTTGACCAGGCCCTACCTCCTAATAACCCATTAAGCTACAAAACTCACAAGTGGACTAATCCACCAATATGTGCAGTGGCCTTATGACCCAATTCCCACCTATGATTTCATGAGGCTTGAGGAGGGGGACTAGATATAAACTGTAACATTTGCCCCTAGCCCCCAAGGCTCTCTTTAGGCAAAATACATTTAGTCCAGCTCTAAGAGGGGCCAAAGTCCTAACACTCACAGCATTACAGAAAAGTTCAATTCCAAAGTCTCCTTTGAGACTCTTAGCTGTGAATCCCCATAAAAAAACAAAAAGAAAGTTAAACACTGACAACATACAACAGCAAGGGATAAACACTCCCATTTCAAAAGGCAAGGATAGGGAAACAGAAAGAAATCAGTCTAAAGCAAGATGAAAAACCAGCAGGACAAACATTAAATCCTGTAGTTCCATGTCCAGCACCTGAGGCAAGGTGAAGTGAGATTTGAACTCCAAACCCTCCCTACAGGATTACTGGTGGCTACAGCCCTAATGGCTTTCCTCATATATCCCAAGTTCCTGGATTCTCCAACTTTCTGGGGTCTCCACTGCACTTTCAGCTTCACTCTCACAGCCTCATGCACTACCCTGTCAGGGGCACATTTCCTGGCTTCCCAGGCCAGGAAATCTGGGTGGAAGTTTCCATGACGCACAACTCTTGCATTCTGCATGCCTGAAAAATCAGCACCATTTGGACAGTGCCAAAGTCTGCCACCAGCTTCAGCAGTAGTCAGGTCCTTTTGCATCATGGCTGTATAGGCCTCCAAGTGCCTGGATGGTTGGATTCTGGTGCTATGGCTTGTGTTTAGATGCCCCCCCAAACCCTCATGCACTCATAGGTGGGGCTTTTTCAGAGGTGGCTCGATCGAGTGTGTGACACTGGTACTGATTTATGGTGTAATGCTAGGATCGAGGGCACTAGGATTAATGGTGTGAGTACTACCTGCCCTGTAGCCAGGATAAGATATAAAGGATAGAAAGAGCTGTGGTCAGCCCTTATTGCTTTGCTATATTCTGTCTGCTGTGAACTGCTTCTCCTCTGTGATGTCCCTCTGCCACACCGACCTGCCTTAGAGCCAGCCAATTATGCACTGAAACCTCTACAAATTGTGAGCTAAATAAACCTTTCCCCCTTTAACTTTGGGTATCAGGTATTGTCTCAATAATGAGAAAAAAGTAACTAACACATCTGGGAAACTTGGTCCCTATCTCAGAATGACCTACATTCCCTGGCGTTCTCTTCTCAATGGAAAGACTTTCACTTTTGTACCTCTTAACCAAGAAAGAGTAAGGTCCTGCTGATTCTTTAAGTGCCACGAACAACTCTCCTCTACCATGCCCCTCTGCCATGCTGTCCTGCCTTGGAGCCAATTGACTATGGACTGAAATATGAGCCAAAATAAACTCTCCTCCTTTTAGTTGCAGGTGTCTTTTGCCAGTGATGAGAAAAATGACTGACAGATTTTGGTGGAAACTAGGGTTGCTGCTGTGATGCTACCTGACCATGTGCTCAAGGAATGCCAAACAGGAAGCAGAGAGAGTGAAGGGAGGAATAGAAAAGGGAGATACACCTTTGCAGGTCACACTCCCAGTGACTCACCTCTTCTAATCAGTCTCTAAACCCTATCAACCCATTTATCTATAAATTCATCAGTGGACTAATCCATCAATGAGTATAGTACACCCATGATCCATTCACTTCCCAGAAGCCCTGCCTATGATTGCATAAGGCTTTGGGGGACACCGAGATATAAACCATAACACAAATCTCAGTGAAACTTCATTTAGCATGAATTCATTCATCCATAGTGAATGACTGAGCATCAACTGCTGAATTGGAAGAACAAAAACAGAACAATCATTGCATTACAAAGTGGCCATTTCCAAGACGAAAACCTTCAAAAAGTTTAGAAGATACCTGGCATCAGGACTCTTAAGCCCCTTGCTCACATGGAGGGTCTAAATGGGGAGGGGCTGTGGGAAGACTGGGGAACATCTTTCATTAGAAATACACAATGAGGCAGAGGTAGGGGTTTCCTGGCCGCCATACCACCGTTCCCAGCACAGAGGAAGAGGCTTCCAGGCCACCATACTGCCACTCCCAGAGCAGAGGAGGTGAGCCGAAACCCCCCTTCTACCCCACCCTGGATGAAATGAGAAGACACGTAAACAAGTCTCAAAACCAGACTTCCAGATCACGTACAACAACCCCAAAGGGAAATGAGATGGAACACTGATACTCAACTACCTGGACTCTCTGAACTGGCAAAAAAAGAGGATCTGGAAAAAAAGAGATCAGAAATAATTTCTCAGATAACAGCAGAGATTGTGTTCATAGTGCAAGACATGATTAATAAATCTAAAGAGGACCTGAGGAACAGGATGGAATCTCAACACAGGAAACAAATGGAATCCATAAAGCAGATGCAAACAGATTTCCAGGAGATTAAAAACTCCATTGAAAGTCTACACACCAGAATGAGCCAATGTGAGGACAGAATTTCAGATAGGGAAGATAAGACTGCAATTAGTGACCAGGAAAAGAAAAATTGTTTTAAAATTATAAGGGACGATGAGAAATCAATCCAGCAAATGCTAGACAATGCAAAGAAGAATAACATAAGACTGATTAGAGTCAATGAAGAAACAGGAGAGAGTGTAGGTGACATAAAAAAAACTGTTCACAGAAGTAATGGCAGAAAACTTCCCAAGCAGGGGAAAAGAACTTGACATACAGATAAGTAAGGCATATAGGACTCCACTAGCCTTGATAAAAAAAAAAATCTACACATGGGCATATAATTGTTAAGATTCCAGAAACCCAACAAAAGAACAAAGTTCTATAAGCAGTTAGAGAAAAGAAACAAATCACACACAAAGGAAAATCCATCAGAATCACAGCAGACTTCTCAAAGCAAACCCTCAAGGCAAGAAGAGCTTGGAGTGACAACCTCCAAGCCCTAAAGGAAAACAGCATCCAATCCAGATTGATGTACCCTGCAAAACTATCTTTCAAAATGGATGGAGAAATAAGATACTTTGATGACAAAGAGCACCTTAAGAACTTCATGAATACCAAACCAAAGCTCCAAAAAATTTTAGACAATATCCTAGGAAAAGACAATGATCACAACCCCAGGAAATCCAGCAGAATGAATACATCGGGCATGACAAGAAATTAAATGTAAAGAGGGAGAAACCAACAAACACAAAAAGTTATGACAATGATAAGTCAATACGTATCAGTCATAAACATCAATGTTAATGTTCTCAATTCAACAAACAAAGGAAATAGACTGGCAGAATGGGTCAAGAAGCAAGGTCCAACAATATGCTGCATACAAGAAACACACTTAATTCAAAAAGAAACTAACAGACTGAAAGTTAAAGGGTGAAAAACAATACCCCATGTGACACAAACCTGAAAAAAAGCAGGAGTAGCTAACCTCTTTGCAGATTAAGTGGATTTCAAACCAACACTGATTAAGAGAGACAAGAAGGACACTACGTACTTGTAAAGGGAACAATCCAAGAGGAAGAGATGTCAATCATAAATATCTATGCACCAAATGCTAGTGCACCCAACCATATAAAACAAATACTAACAGTCATGAAAATATATGCACTAATATATAGGATATGCATATATGCACTAATACAGTAGCAGTAGGGGAACTCAATACCCCACTGCCACAAATAGATAGATCTACTAGACAAAAAAATAACTAATGAAATACTAGAACTCAATTGAACTCATGAATAAATGAACTTAACAGATGTTTACGGAGTGTTCCACCCCACAAACTCAGAATACACATTCTTTTCAGCTGCACACGGGTCGTTCTCCAAAATAGAGCACATACTCCCTCATAAAACATGTTTACATAGTGCAAAGAAATTGAAGTTATCCCCTGTATATCATCAGACCATAGTGCGATGAAATTGGAGATCAGTAACAAAAGGAACTGCAAAAAATTCATAAACACATGGAAATCAAACAACACACTTCTGAATAACCAATGGGTCACAGAGGAAATTAAAGAAGAAATCAGACAGTTTCTTCAGTTAAATGACAATGCCAATACAACATATTGGAATCTATGGGACACAATGAAAGCGGTCTTATGAGGGAAATTCGTAGCAGTGAATACTCATATTAGGAAAACAGAGCGAGCCCAACTAAACAACCTGATGCTGAATCTCAAGCTTCTAGAAAACGAAGAGCAGCCCAAACCCAAAGCTCATACACGGGAGGAAATTACAAAGATCAGAGCAGAAATCAATGCAATGGAGACTAAGAGAATGAAAAATTAATGAAGCCAAGACTTGGTTGTTCGAAAGAATAAACAAAATTGACAAACCCTTAGCTAACCTTATCAGAAAAAGGAAAGAAAAAGCCCAAATCCATGCAATTAGGGATGAAAAGGGTGAAATGGACCCAGCAGAAATCCAGAGGATCATTAATACCTACTTCAAGAACCTATATGCCAACAAGATGGAAAACACAGAAGAAATGGACAGATTCCTAGATATGTATGAATTACTAAAGTTGAAGGATGAAGACCTAAAACTTCTAAAGGACCCAATATCAATCAATGAAACTGAAAATGTAATTAAAAACTTACCAACTAAGAAAAGCCCAGGTCCTGATGGCTTCACTGCTGAATTCTACAAGACATTTAGAGAGGAACTACTGCCACTACTGTTTCAACTCTTCAATGAAACTGAAAGGGAAGCAACACTCCCAAATTCATTCCTGGAAGCAAGCATCACCTTGATCCCTAAAGCTGAGAAAGACCCAACCAAAAAAGAGAACTATAGGCCAATCTCACTAAGGAACATAGATGCAAAAATCCTTAATAAGATATTGGCAAATAGAATGCAGAAGATCATCAAGAAGATCATACACCCTGAGCAAGTGGGATTCATCCCAGGGATGCAGGGATGGTTCAACATATGCAAATCCATAAATGTAATACACTATATCAATAGAGCCAAGGACAAAAACCATATGATCATCTCAATAGATGCACAAAAAGCATTTGACAAAATCCAACATCCATTTATGATAAAAAAAACATACAAAAAATTGGAATAGGTGGTCTCTACCTCAATCTGATAAAAGTTATCTATGAAAAGCCAACAGTCAATATCATACTAAATGGTCAAAAACTGAAATCCTTCACACTAAAATCAGAAAAAGACAAGGATGTCCACTGTCATCACTTCTGTTCAGTATAGTTTTTGAAACATTAACCACAGCAATTAGATAAGAGAAAGAAATAAAAAGAATAAAGATAAGAAAAGAAATGAAGAAGTCAAACTGTAATTATTTGCAGATAACATGATACTCTATATAGAAGACTCTAAGAAATCCACGAAAAGTTTTCTAGACTTAATAATCAAATGCAGTAAAGTAGCTGGATACAAGGTCAACACACAAAAATCAATAGATTTCCTCTACAGGAACAACAGACTCACTGAGACAGAAATAGGACAAACAATTCCTTTCACAATAGCATGCAAAAAACTGAAATACCTAAGAATCAACCTAACAAAAGAAACCAAAGACCTCTTCTCTAAAAACGATAGCACTCTAAAAATGGAGATTGAAGATGATATCAGAAAATCGAAAGACATCCCCTGCTCCTGGGTAGGAAGGATCAACATAGTGAAAATGGCCATACTTCCAAAACTGCTATATAGATTCAATGCAATCCCAATGGAAATCCCAGCAGCATATTTCACAGACCTTGAGAAAACAATCCAAAAATCCTATTGGAACAAGAAGAGACTCAGAATAGCAAAAGCAATTCTAGGTAACAGAGACATGGCAGGGGGTATCATAATCCCTAACTTCAAACTATACTACAAAGCTACTGTGATAAAAACAGCATGGTACTGGCAAAGAAACAGACCTGAGGACCAGTGGAACAGATTAGAAGAT